>CM038413.1:37150184-37192192 GCA_021498475.1 Saguinus midas | reverse complement strand
TAAAGATGTCGCTTTTTCAAAAAGCTGCCCCCTAATCTCTCTGCATCACATACTCTCGG
This sequence comes from Saguinus midas, assembly GCA_021498475.1. Lineage (NCBI taxonomy): Eukaryota > Metazoa > Chordata > Mammalia > Primates > Cebidae > Saguinus > Saguinus midas. The sequence continues at coordinate 37,192,133 of CM038413.1, read as the reverse complement.
GTTCTTGCTCCTTTGTGCTCTCCCCAACAGAATACCATGCTTATATGGTAGGCATCGCTAATAATCACCAATTTATTGAAATCCCCTCTCCTTCCAGGCACATAAAAGACTGTATTTTTTCCATTCGTTTGAAGTAAGGCAAGCTATGTGACTTACTTTGGCCAGTGATATGTGAGTGAAATAATAAGCATCATTTGCAAGCTAAAGAATTTAAGCTTACCCCTCCTCTCACATCAACTGAGGTCACATGTTCCCTGATGCTTCAGCATAGTGGAAGTTCCAGTGTCTTGGTTTGCCAAAGTGCCACATGAAGAGCAGTTATGGAAAAATGCCTAGACCCACAGAGCTCTGATTATGTGTGAGCAAGAAATAAACCTTTTCTTTGGTTAGCCAATGAAACACTGAGGATGTTTATTGCAGCATATTCTAAAATTCCTGATTAATATAAGGTCTCTGTAATAGAATTTACAGCACGTATCTATTTTCTTACCTCTCTTCTTGAGACAGTGAGCTTAGACATTAATTTATGTATTCCCCTCACTCAAGATAGTGACTGACATATAGTAGGTGCTTAACGAATTTCTTCAATAGCATGACAGTAGGAAGAGTAGGAAGACTTACTGGATTTCTTATTGTTTGGTGTCTCATCAGTTTGTACAGCTATAGTGCCAGGCCCAGTTAACAAGTAGACAACCATGTAGCAAAGAGTAGAATGTTTCCCTTAAATTAGGCCAAATATGTCAAGCACTGCCAGTTGAATTGCACAAGTTTGTGCATGAACCAATTTTACCTTTGAGCCTTTCACCTGTAATTTACTGTAGAGACAAAAATCATCACAAACTTTGAAACTGTGCACAATATTCTTTGAAAAAGAAAACAGTCATAACTCTTTTGTGCCTTGACTATCAAGGAAGTCAAAACCAGGGAGTGCAAGCCTTCCGACATCTTTTCTTCCAAAACTGTCTGAGTAGTTCTAGGGTGTTTCCAATTCCAAATAAATTTTAGATTTATCAATTCCACAAGAAGGAAAAATACCTATTGGCATTCTGAACAGGATTGTGCTGAATCTATAAATCAATTAGAAGAAAATTATATATAAATATTGATTCTTCCAATTTACAAATATATAGTTATCCTATTTTGTGTCTTCTTTTAATTTCTTAATGTTTTATATTTTTTATGTAGAAGACAGAAATTTTATTTCCTTTACTGAAAATATTTCTAAGTGAAAATTGTAATAATTTTCTCTCTTAAATGAAAATGCACCTTTTATTTCATCTCCCAATTTATTGTTAAAATGTGTATTTTGTATATTGAAATTATATCTCATGACCTGCTAAAAACACATATTATTTCTATACCTTTTAATAATTCTTAGATTTTCTAAACACATGATTATGTCATTTACAAATAAATAGTTTTTTTTCTTCCTTTCCATTCTTTATGCCTTTTCTTTCTTTATTGTACCAGGTAGGACCATCAGAAAAATGTTAAATGGAAGTAATATAGGTGGACATCTTTGTCTTCTTTCTGGTCTTCTGAGGAAAGACATACGATATCTCACCACTAAATATGATGCTAACCATAGGTTTTTAGTAAATGCTTTTCAGCAAATTAAGGAAGTACTCTTTATTCCTAATTTCCTGGGAGTCACTATCATTAAAAATACTGAATTTTCTCAAAGGCCTTTTCTGAAGCTATTGAAATGATTGGATCGTTCTTTATTATGTAAATACAGCACATTTTATTTACTTGTTTTTAAATTTTAAAAACTGCATTCCTGAGACATATCTCCCTCTTAAACACAATGTTTTATTCTGTCTGTATTCTAAATGATTTGATTTGCTTATATTTTCTTAAAGATTTTTGTGCATATGTCCATAAAATATACTGACCAACAATTTTCTTTCTCATCCTTGTCTGATTTGGGTATCAGGGTTTTGCAGACTTCACCAAATGAGTTGACAAGTTTTCTACGTTTTTTTTGTTGATGTTTTATTTAAAATTTATGAGGTTCAGTATTATTCCTTTCTTAAATGTTTGCTACAATGCATCAATAAACCATATTATTTAGATTTTTCTTTGGGGGCAGGTTTTTGATCAAAAATTCAATTTCTGTAATAGTTATGGGCTTTTTCTATATTTTATTAACTTGTATCAATTTTTATAATTTTAGTTTTTCAAGAAATTTGTCAACTTCACTGGAGTTTAATTTATTGGCATAAGTTCACTCATAACATACTCTCATTATTCTCTTAATGCCCACAGAATCTGTGGTAATATCCTCTCCCTTATTCTTGATATCAGTATTTTAATTTTCTTTTTTGGACTAGGGTCTTATCAATTGCATTAATTTTTTCAAAGACGTAACTGTGCCTTTGTTAGGTTTTTCTGTTGTTTGGTGTAAATTTTATTTATTTCTGTGAAATCTTATTTCTAATTTTCTCCTACAGAGGCAAGAGAATAGGGTCTGGAGGCAGGGAACCTAAGGCCATTCATGCTACCTTTCTAGAACTAAATCAAAAGGAAAACCCAAACTTTCCACAACTAAGTAACAAAAGAACCAGAGGCTACTCCCTCTCCCCACCCCCTGCCCTTTTCCTGCATGGCAGATGGAAAATTTCAAGTATCTCTGATTGGTTGCTTTCCACAACCAATCAGATTTATTCCAGCCACTATTTCACTTACAGAGGTTGTATACCAAGTAAACAATGGGAAACATCTACAGGGTATTTAAACCCCAGAAAATTCTGTCACCCACCTCTTGAGCCCCCATTGCTCTACCAGTTTCTACTTTGTGGAGTGTCCTTTCATCTTCAATAAATTTCTGCTTTTGTTGCTTCATTCTTTCCTTGTTTTTCATATTTTGACCAATTCTTTGTTCAAGACACCAAGAACCTGGACACCCTCCACTGGCAACACTACTTTTTCTGGGTTTAATTTGTTCATCTCTTCAAAGTTCTCCAAATGGGAATTTAAATCACTGATCTTAAAACGTTCTCATTTTCTAATATAAGCATTTAAAGCTATAAACTTCCCTCTGAGTGTTGCCTTATTTGTATCCCACAGTTCACAAAATTTATTTTCATTTTCACCCAGTTCAAAATCATTTCTGACATTTTCTTTTTTAACCTATACATTATTTAGAAGTGTGTGTTGCTTAATTTCCAAAGGTTGGGCTTTTTAAGGTATATTACTGTAATTGATTTCTAAGTAATTTTCCTTTTGCTCAAACAACATGTTCTGTATGATTTTAATCTTTTTAATCTTACTGAGACATTTAATTTTCAGCACATAATCTGTTTGGGTTTCTGTTCCAAGTGGTGTAGTCTTATTTTGATGGATAATTGTTCTATAAATGACAATCTGTCGATGATAGCATTGTTCAAATATTCTACATTTGTACTGATTGTTTCTCTACTTTTTCCACTAATTACTAAGAGTTGTGTTCAAAATCTCCAATTCTAATTTCAGAGATGTCTATTTTCTCCTTTGGGTTCTGTCAGTCTGAGCTCTCATGTTCTAAAATGTGATGGTTATCTGCATACATATTTGTTATTTCTTTCTTTCTTTTTTTTTTTTGAGACGGAGTTTTGCTCTTGTTACCCTGGCTGGAGTGCAATGGCATGACCTCGGCTCACCGCAACCTCCTCCTCCTGGGTTCAGGCAATTCTCCTGCCTCAGCCTCCCAAGTAGCTGGGATTACAGGCACGTGCCACCGTGCCCAGCTAATTTTTCATATTTTTAGTAGAGACGGGGTTTCACCATGTTGACCAGGATGGTCTCGATCTCTTGACTTCGTGATCCACCCGCCTCGGCCTCCCAAAGTGCTGGGATTACAGGCGTGAGCCACCGTGCCCAGCCCACATATTTGTTATTTCTATACTTTTTGATAAATTAACCTTTCCTTCATTGTCCTTCTATCCTTTTGGTAATACTCCTTGTATATATATGTCTACTTTTTCAGATATCAATATAGCCTTCTTATGATTACTATTTGCATGGTATATCTTTTTTCAATCCATTTACTTTCAATCAGTTTAGGATTATAATGCAACTCTTTCAGTAGTTTACAACTAAAATGCAGCATGTAATTGTATCTTTCTTTTTTAACCAGTTTGACTATCTGTGCCTTTTAATTGGAATGCACAGACCATTTACATTTATTGTAATTATCAATGTATTTGGCTTAAACTTTTTTGTTGTTTGTTTTTATTTTTTTCTTTTTTCTAATACAGGGGCTTACTCTGTCATACAGTCTGGAGTGCAGTGGCACAATCACAGCTCACTGCAGCCTCAACCTCCCCAGGCTCAAGTGATCCTCCTGCCTTAGCCTCCTGAGTGGCTGGAACTAGAGGCATACACCATCATAACTGGCTAATTATTGTATTTTTTTTTGTAAAGACAGGGTCTTGCTATGTTGCCTAGGCTGGTCTCAAACTCCTGGGCTAAGTCTGCCCATCTCAGCCCCACAGAGTTCTGGGATTACAGGTGTTACATGCAGCCTTCTTTTTTTATTGGCTTGTTTCTTCTTTCTTGTCTTCTTTGGGTTAAATGGATTTTTTTTAGGATTTTATTTTAATTACTCTAACACTCTTTTTAGCTATATCTTTCTTGGTATTTTCTACTGATTGCTTTGGTTTTACAATATCCATCACTGATTTATCAAAGTCTATGTAGAGTTGACATTGTGCTGCATTATATAAAGGTAAGACACCTGTAAGACTGTAGTTTCATTTGCACCCCTCACACCATGTACTATTGTTGTCATATATTTTACATTTATATACTTATGATACCACTATAAAATGTCATAAATTTTGTATTAAACTACTATTGTATTTTAAACAAACCAAGGGCTAAAAAAAATTATTTACATCTATTTACTTATTTATTCAACAACAAAAGTGAAAAATATATTAATTAATTTATTTAACACTGTTTTAGAGTTTAATCCCAAAAAGTCTATTTTGAAAAAAGAAAAATCTTACTCGTGTATATTATCCTTTACAGTGAACTGGCCAAATAAGTCTATCCAAGGTACGTTGAATACCTAGCATGCTGGAAACATTTTTATTTACATCATCTCTAATCCCTACAACAATAGTGCAAGGAAAGGTTTAACATCTTCTTTTTACAGGAGGAAAACTGAGGCTCAAAGAGGTATAGTATCTCATTTAACATCACACATCTAATACATGGTGGAAGTGGGACCTACACTTACATCTGTCAGACCTTAAAGTCTGTGTTCTTTCTACCTCTCTGCCTCAGTCCAATAATTGGGATCTTTGCCATGATGACTCAGCAGTTCACGAGGCACTTTTCAGAAAGTTTTTGACTCAGACATTATCACTCAGCAAGATACCTCAACTAATTTACAAAATGTGATTTGAAAAGCAGTTTGTAATTTCAAAAGCAAAAATCCAACCACAAAAGATAAATACTTAATCAGTAGAGCTTTACAGAAGGTAGTAATGTAGGTAGTAAGAGCACTTTTGGAAATGTCTGGAATCAGAGGAGTCCATGTATCACCTGTTAGAAATTGTACTCACTTGGTAGCAAAACTTCTTGTGTGTTCACTTAAAATAATAGTCTTTTTGTTTTTAAACCAACACACAGATGGGGACTTTGATGTTTATTTTTTATTCTCTTTGACTTCTTGTTTTAAGAATGGATTTCTTTGAAATTCTAATTATTATTGTAACTTACATAAGTGCAGCAGATTTTGCTTTTAAGGATAAAACTACATTGAATTAGTTTTGTCTGGATTATCAAAACCAGGCCCTGAAGAAGTGAGTTCCTAAAGGGCAGGAACTTTGCTTATGTTTATATCTCAGTTGTGTTAAACAGAGTAACTGGTGCAAATTAGCAAATGATGCACTGAAGAATCATAGAACAAAAGACTTTACAAAGAACTAAGTTTCAGATTCAGGGTGACCCTAAAAAGCTAGTGTATCAGAGGATGGTATGCCTTCTGCAATCACAAAAGCAGCATTCAGTCTTGATCTGGGCTGTAAGAAGTGCTCCTTGAGACCTGAAATTTTATCCTAACACTGCCACTAACAGGTTAAGTCAGAAACCGTTCACTTCCCTGAGCTTTCGATTTCTGGTTTCCAAATCAGCACAATGAGAAACTGAAGAGAAGGAAAGAGAAAAAAAGAGAGGGTCAGAGATCCCTTCTGCCTACACAATGCCATGATTTGGACACAGGGTTTGGGCAACCATGGCCCATCCACCAATTCTTGCCTGTGGTCTCTTATTATACAGCTCATGAGCCATGAATGTGAAAGAATTCAAAAGAGTAACAATATTTTGGGACATGTCAAAAATTATATAAAATGCAATTTTCAGTGCTCATAGAAGTACTTTGGAACTCAGCCCCACTCCTTTATTACCTATTTCTATGGCTGCTTTCACACCACAACCACAGAGATGAGTAGCTGTGACAGAGACCATATGGGCTGCCAAGCCTAAAATATTTACTACCTAGACCTTTCCAGAAAAAAAGAATTGCTGATCTTTTACACAGATGATCAAGCAAGAAATCGCCTGAGAACATTAAAATCTGTGTCTAGGACAAAGGGGGCCTATATAAACTAGGGGATAATCTTCCCCACTACTTATGCAAGAACATTCACCCTTGAGGGAGCAGGCTACATGGCTTGGCAGCACTACTGTCACCAGTCCAGACTTCCCCTCACCTGTGCCTTCACATTCTATTTACTGAGTGGTTGTCAGAGGAACACTGAATTCTGCTGTTGCTTTATCAGACTCATAAAGGCACTTATGACAGTCTTGGTACCATAAAGCATTCCAAGCTCCTATCTCATCACCACAGCTGCCTGCTCCTCGCTTACTCCAGATGAGCTTGCCACAGTGCACTTGCCCTTTAATCACTCTCTCTCTTCTTGCCTCCACCTCCTCTCCCTCCCTTTCTCCCTGGCTCTGTCACATGGGTGTGTGCACATACACAAGTTCCAATTAGATAAAAGATGAAACACTTTTTAAGTTTCTTTCTAGGCCTAATAGAAAATTTATTTTTTACAAAAACAGAGCTGCTGTTTTTGTCCATTGTAAAAGTGTGGGTGTCCTTCCTTTTGGAGAGTAACAATCATTTTCTACATGGCCTTCTCTGACACATTGCATGCTATACATATGTGTGTGTGCACATGTGCATGTGTGTCTGTGCATATGAGTGTGAGAGTATGTGTGTGTAGCAGGGAGGAAGGATTTGAAGGAGAGTGTGTATGTGCATATTGGTTTGTATGAGTGTGGGTGTGTGCATGCATGTGCCTGTGTGTGTGTGCAAATGTGTATGGGCATGTGTGTATGTGTGTATGAGAATGTGTGTGTGAGACAGAAAGAGAGAAAGAGTGTGTGTGTGTGTCTGTGTGTGTGTATAGAAGGGAAGAAGGGGATGAAGGAGAGCATGCTAAGGAGAGAACACCTCAGAACAGTCAAATAAGAGATACCAAATCAACATCATATCTTGTTAAAATACAGGATTCCCAAGTCAGTCACCTTCAAGCTGGAAGCCTGGAGTGTGAAGAGAGTGGGTGTTCTTCTCTGACAACTTATTGTCTAAGATAATTTTATGATCAAAAATATATTTAAATAAAGGTACCTGAAAAGAAGTACATAAAGGGAATATAGCAAAATGTTAACAATGGTTGTCTTTGGGTGGGAGAAAGAAGAGGCAGGTTGTGGTTGATCTGTTTCTTTTTGTTCAACTATTCTGCATTCCTCACTTTTAAATTTTGGATATTAAGCTGGAGAGAAAAGACATGAATATAAAGATGAATTTGCTGAATGTAGCAATGAATGCTGAGTTAGCCAAAGATGTATGGCAACATTCTATATCTAATTATCTGAGGGAAAATCAGAAAACACCACTTTCAAATTTTTTTTTTTTGAGGCAGAGTTTTGCTCTTGTTGCCCAAGCTGGAGTGCAATGGCACAATCTCAGCTCACCACAACCTCTGCCTCCTGGGATTAGGCAATTCTCCTGCCTCAGCCTCCTGAGTAGCTGAGATTACAGGCATGTGCCACCATGCCCAGCTAATTTTTTGTATTTTTAGCAGAGAGGGTTTCACCATGTTGACCAGGATGGTCTCGATCTCTTGATCTTGTGATCCACCTGCCTCAGCCTCCCAAAGTGCTGGGATTACAGGCTTGAGCCACTGCCCTCAGCCAGAATTTTAAAAAATATATTATACATTGTTTTCCCTTTCAGCCTAAGGACTGAAAATTGAACACAGCTGGATCTGCCCCATTGCCTCAATGATTCTTAGACTAGTTCAGGATCCATTGTCTGGACATTCCTGCTTTTTAGACAGAAAACAGGGCTAAATTCCTATTACTTCCAAGTACACAGACCCACAGATTTGTACAGTATCCTCTCTTTCTCACTCTGTCTCTGTCCATCTCGGTCTCTCTTTCTTTCTCTCTCTCTTCCCTCACATCATCCCCAAATCAGAATGCATATATAAAAATATGATTAACTGAAACATAGAATGATTAAGATTTTACTGTAAGAGAAATACACAGAATTCAGCTAAGATGTTTGGTTAAATAAATGCATATGCCTTCACGCCATCATTAAACCACATCAACACAGGATGATTAAAAATAAATAAACCAACAAAGATAAGAAGAAAATAAAGACAATACTTTCAGCATATAGGAAACTGGCAAGCAGAAGCTGTCAGTGGCACCTGACAGTAGACCTAGGAATGCTAAATCCCAAGCCAGTGGCAGGAAGGCAACCAGGATCCCCAAGAGTTCAAGAGTTGGCAGCATAACTTACCTAGGGAATTTATGTTTCAGTAGTAGGTAGATCCCAGATCCTCTCCCTAGACTGGGTGACTGCATCCCACGGTGGTGGCAGGCTGGAGTTTTCTTCTTTATAGGGTAAAATTTGTTGTCTCTAGGCAGGAGCTCTCTAGACACAAGTGCTTAAATGTACACACTGAACACTGAGATCCTCCAGGTTTTCCTCCCACTTAGTTCCAATGAGGGTGGCAGATACTTGGTCAGAAGGTAAGATGATTTTTCTCTAGAGAGAATCTCTCTAGCCCAAGAAAAAAAGGTCTGACCCAGCAAGACCACCACCCACAAAATGTTACAATCACAGAACTTCCATCAGCTTTTAGCTTTTCAGTGATCCATTTTTTTTCTAACAGACACAGACAGCTAAGGGTCACCAGGCATCTGAGCAAAGCTTCTAACATGAATGGCAGAGAGCAGAGCAAGAAGACACATAAAAACATCCTGAATGAAAAGGACTGTGCTAGGAGATAAGACCTTCTGAAACCCATATAAATGTTCTTGAAGAGATAAAAGTGTTACCATTTTCATGAAACAAGAACCAAATTTAAAGAAAAAGAAAACGCTTAGAAATTGAAAATATGATGGCAAAACTTGTTTAAAATTCTTGTTAGAATGGTAAGACAACAAAGTTGAGTAGATGACCCTTATGTCCTCAGAAATAGCTATAAGAAAAAAGTTGAAATCTGGAAGAAAATTAAAACAGCTTCAACACTAAAATAATCAGAATTCCAAAGATAGAAATAGAGACAGACAGAGAGAGAGAAAGAACAGACACATGCAGCAAATAAGAGAGAGAGAGATAAACCCTAATACAGTAATTGCTGCAGACTTCAACACCCAACTTTCAGCACTGGACAGATCTTCCAGACAGAAAGCCAACCAACCAACATTAAATTTAATCTGTGCTACAGACCAAATGGAACTGATATTCAAGAAACATTTCATCCAATGACTGCAGAATACACATTTTTCAACTCAGCACATAGATCATTCATAAGTATAGAATATACCTTAGGTCACAAAGCAAATGCAATCACATTTGAAATCAAGACTAAGAAATTCATTCAAAACCATACACTTACATGGAAACTGAGTAACTTGCTCCTGAATGACTCCTGGGTAAATAATGACATTAAGGCAGAAATCAAGAAGTTTAAGAAGTTCTTTGAAACTAATGAGAACAAAGATACAACTTACCAGAGTTTCTGGGATGCAGCTAGTCAAGTAGTGTTGAGAGAAATTTATAGTACTAAATGCTCACATCAAGAAGTGAGATCTCAGGACAGCTGTGGTGACTCACTCCTGTAATCCCAGCACTTTGGGAGGCCAAGGCAGGCAGATTACAAGGTCAGGAGTTTGAGACCAGCCTGACCAACATGGTGAAACCCCATTCTACTAAAAATACAAAAATTAGCTGGTGTTGTGGCACATACCTGTAATCCCAGGTACTCAGGAGGCTGAGGCAGGAGAACTGCTTGAACCTAGGAGATAAACATTGCAGTGAGCCAATATCACACCACTGCACTCCAGCCTGGTTGAGAGAATAACACTCCATCTCAAAAAAAAAATTGAGATCTCAAGTTAACTACCCAACATCACAATTAAAAGAACTAGAAATCCAAGAGCAAAGAACACCCTCAAAGCTATGCTGAATGGAAGTGAGGAGAGAGGGCATCTTTGTCTTGTGCCAGTTTTTAAGGAAAATGCTTCCAGCTTTTGTTCATTCAGTATGATGCTGGCTGTGGGTTTGTCACATGTGGCTCTTATTATTTTGAGGTATGTTCCTTCAATACCTAGTTTACTGAGAGTTTTTAACACAAAAAAGTTGAATTTTATCAAAAGCTCTTTTTGCATCCATTGAGATAATCATGTAGGTTATTTTTATCTTTAGTTCTGTTTATGTGATGAATGACATTTATTGATTTGCATATGTTAAACCAAACTTTCATCCCAGGGAGAGTGGTTGTGACCAGGAATTTATCAGTTTCTTCCAGAGTTCTCGAGTTTTTCAGGTTCAGTGGCTCACATCTGCAATCCCAGAACTTTGGGTGGCCAAGGTGGGCTGATCACCTGAGATTGGGAGTTCAAGACCAGCCTGATCAACATGAAGAAACCCCATGTCTACTAAAAATACAAAATTAACCAGGCATGGTGGCACATGCATGTAATCCCAGCTACTCAGGAAGCTGAGGCAGGAGAATAGCTTGAACTCAGGAGGCAGAGGTTGCAGTAAGCCAAGATCTCACCATTGTCCTCCAGCCTGAGCAATGAGCACAAAACTCCATCTCAAAAGAAAAGAAAAAAAGTGCCTACAGTTGTACATAATATTCTCTGATGGTGGTTTGTATTTCTGTGGGGTCAGTGGTAATATTGCCCTTATTGTTTTTGATGGTGATTATTTGAATCTTCTCCCTTTCTCCTTCATTGGTCTAGCTACAAGTTTATTATTCTTTTAACCAGTAAGATTTTAATAGACAAGTTACTGGGTAGTAAATTTAAACCTACAAAGGGCCATCTCCAAGAGCAGTCATGATTTCATTTGGGTTTTTGAAAAATGTTAAGAAGTCAGTTGAGTTTTATTACTTTTTTCAGAAAACCAGCTTTTTAAAAATTCATCTGGAACCAAAAACAGCCAAGGCAATCCTAAGCAAAAAGAGCAAAGCTGGAAGCAACATGCTACCAGACTTCAATCTACATTACAGGGCTACAGTAAACAATAGCATAGTACTGGTAAAAAAACAAACACATAGACTAATGAAACAGAATAGAGAATCCAGAAACAAAACCAAACATCTACAACTATCTGATCTTTGGCAAACTTAACAAAAACAAGCAAGGGGGAAAAGATTCTCCCTATTCAATAAATGATGCCAGGATAACTTGCTAGCCATACGCAAAAGACTGAACTAGACCCCTTTTTTACATTACATACAAAAATTTGCTCAAGATAGATTAAACACTGATATGTAAAACCCAAAACTATAAAAGCTCTGGAAGACACGAGGCAATGCCATTCAGGACATAAGCACAGGCAAAGATTTCATCATGAACATGCCAAAAGAAAAGGTAACAAAAGCAAAATTGAAAATTAGGGTCAAATTAAAATGAGAATCTTTCACACAGCAAAATAAACTATCAACAGTACAAACTGACAACCTACAGAATGTGAGAAAATTTTTGTTAACTATGCATCCCACAAAAATCTAATATCAAACATCTGTAAGGAAATTAAATTTACAAGAGGAAAACAAACAACCCATAAAAAGGTGGGCAAAGAACATGAAAAGACACTTTTCAAAACAAGACATATATGCAACAAGCAATGTTATGAAAAAAGCTCAATGTCACTGATTATTAGAGAAATGCAAATGAAAATTACAATGAGATATCATCTCACACCAGTCATAATGGCAATTATTAAAGTAAAATAAAAAACACACACTGGCAAGGTTATGGAGAAAAACAACACTTACACACTGTATTCAGGAATGCAAATTAGTTCTGCCATTGTGAAATAGTGTTATGATTCCTCAAAGACCTAAAGAGCGAAATACCATTTGATTCAGCAAACCTAGTAATGGGTTATTAGGTACGTACCCAAAGGAATATGAATTTTTCTGTTATAGAAACATGTGCATGCATATGTCCATGGCAGCACTATTCACAATAGCAAAAATATGGAATCAAGCTAAATGCCCATCAATGGTAGACTGGATAAAGAAAATGTGGTACATATATACCAAGGAACACTGGGCAGCCACAAAAGAATGTGGTTATGTTCTTTTCAGGGACATAAAAGGAGCTAGAGACTATTATTCTTAGTGAACTAATGCAGGAACACAAAATCCAAATACCAGATGCTTTCACTTGCAAGTGGGAGCTAAATGATGAGAACACAGGGACATATGACAGGTGGGAGAACAACACACACTAGGGTCTTTCAGAGAGTGGAGAATGGGAGAAGAAAGAAGATCAGGAAAAAAACAACTAAAGGGGACTAGGCTTAATACCTGAGTAATGAAATGATCTGTACAACAAACCTCATGACAGACTTTACCTCAATAACAAACCTGTGCTTGAACCTTTGAACTTAAATAAAAGTGAAAAAAAGAGAAAACGTCCCAAGTTGAATAACATAACCTCCGAGGTTTAAACACATGAAAACAAACTCACACCAAGGAACATTGTCTTGAAAATCTGCAATATATAACAGAAAAAAGCTCCCCTAAGCTTTCAGAAAAGTTTTTTAAAAAACAGTATTTACAAAGAATCAAAAATCAGAATGATTTTAGGCTTCTCAACAGCACTACCAGAAGCTGGGAAATAATGGAGTAGTATTTTCAAAACTTGAAACAGAAATTATTTTCCATCAAAAATTCTATGCCCAACCAGTCATGTAAGTGTAAGAAGGAATAAAGTCATATTTCAGAACAATTTGCTTCAGTGTATCCTTGCTTGAATAAGTTACTGGAGGATACAGTCCACAAAAAAGAGATTCAGGGCATGGGGCAGTGCAAAACAACAGAGTGGGTTTGTATTTGTATTTAAAAGACAGCAGCATTCGAGAGTTAGGGAATACTAGAGGAGAAGCTTTCTCCAGCATCCCTGGAGCCCACAGCTCTCATTTCCACATTCCTATGTCCCATTGCTGCCCATGAATTCTGATCAATTATTCCTTTGATAGAGGCATTTCTCTCACTGATTAGCTGTAGTCAAGTGGCTCTTTCTTGGGCTACAGGAGAAAATCTATTGCTTTTCATTAAATGTCAATTTGATTAACCTAGGCTTAAGGTCAACATTATGCCATCATCTGTATGTTCTTGGGAAGACATCTACTCACAAACTGGTTAAAGAACGTGGCCCTCCTACCTCTGACTTGTGTGTTTCTGAGCAAGCTATTTAGCCCCCCTCTCATCTGTGAAACAAACATAAAGTTCTTATCGTGGGCTCCACACACAGAAAGTGTTGAACAAAGAACAGTTCCTTCTCCTCCAAGGCCAGACCATATGGAGGACCCTAAGACAGCCACAGCCTTGGTGAGCAGGACAAACACAAGGTTCAAATTGCACCATTAAAGCTGTGGCCAAACGTTTGCTTTGCCTCTGAGTCTCTCACTGTCATAAGGCTCTACCAGTTCCCATTCCAGATAGGAAGTGGGCTTTTGTTGGTTGGCTTTTGTTGTTTTTTTAAGAGATGGAGTCACCCAGGCTGGAGTGCAGTGGCATGACCATGGCTCACTGCAGCCTCAAACTCCTGAGCTCAAGTGACCTTCCTGCCATGGCCTCCTGACAGCAGGTGGGCCAACAGGGCAGTAGGTGTGCACCCCCACACCCAGTAACTTTTTTTGAGAGATGGGGTACTGCTATGTTGCCCAGAATTGGTCTCAAATTCCTGGCCTCAAGCAATTTTCCCATATTAGCCTTCTCAATTGCTAGGATTACAGGTGTGAGCCACTGTGCCCAACAGGTGTTCTAAGTGCAATTTCCACACTGCTATTCTGAAGAAGGGCAAGAAGCAAAGCGACCCTCCTTGAAACATAGAAAATAAAAGCATTCACTATTAAGTGGAGGCAGAGTTCATGATCAGCCAAAACTACTTCAACTGTAATCCAGAAGACCCATTGATATAGGAGTGAGTTTAAAGAAATTATTTAGTCAGAGATTGAGGGTAAGGAAGTCTTTGGTAAGGTTTCCCTTTTAATAAAAAGCAGCCCCAAAACCATTTCTAACAAAGAGCGGCCTGTAAAATAGAGCCACAGACATAGGCAAGCAAGCTGGAAGCTTGCACAGGTGAGTGCCAGCAGCTGTAACAATAGAAGGCTACCTGGGCACCAGGCATGCTCAAACTGATGGCTCCATCTTCCTTTTTCTTTATCAAGCACAAGTACAGTAAGGGACAGACAACATGGCACTGGCCAAGTAGAAAACCTATATGCATAAGAAGAAGATTAGGGTGGGTGGCCAGCTTCTTAACGAGCTATGTAAACATCTCACCTGGTCCAACCCATATTTGGACCCTATGTAAATTAGACACCACCTTCTCAAGCAAGTCTATAAAACACCGTGTAGTTCACCACAAAACCAGAGAACACACTCAGAAGCCTCTCTCTCTCTGCAGGAGAAAGAGATGTTCTCTTTTCTCCTCTTGCCTGTCAAACCTCCATTTTTAACCTCACTCCCTGTGTATTCACGTCCTTGATTTCCTTGACATGAGGCAACGTGCCTCGGGTATTACCTCAGATTAACAATGCTGCTTCATCATAGTTCTGTTTTTTTCAGGTTGTAGGACAAACGATCCCTTTCTTCTGCAACCTGAGCTCGACCTTACTCAGGCCTCCTTCCAGCAGAATCACAGAGCCAAATAAAACCCCTTAAGTCTCCTTTTAAATGGGCAGCTGCTCCAAAGAAAGCAGCATGATCAGTTTCAGGTGGCCTGGGGTGGGGGCAGTGCTACTCTGGCTTCTCCGTGCTCAGCCCCTCTCAGTTCAAAAGCCCACCACGTGGAGCAATAGAACACCTGCTCATCTGAGTTTTTAAAAAAGTGGGAGGAAAAGCGCTGTCTTTATGCTTATTTCCCTGGCAGAGGGGAGGTCATAAAACACTAATTTCTGAGCAGCAAACCAGAGTTTTACTGATCTCTTCTGTTACTTACTCATGTTTACCCAGAGAAACCACATCACAAATCTGAGTCTTTTCTGGGAAGAGAAGAGATAGGATTCATGATTCTCTCAGTCCCCTTTCCACAGTAGAGTTCTGACTCCACTTCTAAAATACCTTTTCTGCAAGACTCTGTACCTCATAAATGTTTTACTATACTCGATACAGCAAAGGGAAGCACAGATTAGCTACTGTTTTCAGAACAGTGGAAACATGCTGTCTTCTCCAAGTTTGGCATTGGAGTCAAAGATCAAGCGCCAAACAGTAGTTGTCAAGAATCCTCTCATTTACAATAAGGTTCTAGACTTTGCAAAGGGTATGGGCAAGAACCAGTTCTGCCAGAATAGATTATTATCTACCTCTTACCTTTATAGGACAGGACTAAAAATTCTCTCTTTGAAGACACAGTCTTGCTCTGTCACCCAGGCTGGAGTGCAGTGGCATAATCTCAGCCCACTACAACTTCTCCCTCTCAGGTTGAAGTGATTTTCCTGCCTCAGCCTCCTGAGTAGCTGGGATTACAGGGGCCCAACACTACATGCAGCTAATTTTTGAATTTTTAGTAGAGAAAGGGTTTCCCCATGTTTGCCAGGCTAGTCTCCAAAGCCTGACCATATGATCTGCCTACCTGAGCCACCCAAAGTACTGGGATTACCGATGTAAGCCACCACGCTGTGCTTTTTTTTTTTAAATTACACTGAAGACTTTTGAAAAAGTTGTGTGCTGTATGAACTCCCTCCTCACCTAATTCTCATGAATGGGAAAATGCTTCTGCTTCATTTTAAAGCGAATGAGATGCCTGAACAGGAACTTCTTATTAAACATTCAAACTGATTAGCTCACATCCCTGAAGGCTGCAGAACTCGGGAACTGCTTTCCCATCTGAATAAAATGTGAAGGCAAAAGGCTGTGGCCAAGTTGGAATAATTGGGCAGACAGAAGCGATAAAGATTGGAGCTGGGAGTGGCCCATACTTCAAGTTAAGCCAAACAAAGGTGTGTGCATGTTTTTTATGGGCCAAATAGGAATTTCATAATAGAGAAAACCATTGATTTTAAGGAAGACGCTGCCCTAAAATGCTTCCTGCTAGGGGTGAGGAAGAGGCTGCCCAGGACCCCCAGAGGCAGATGGTAGGAGGGCTCTTAGTGGCTTCCCAGAAAATGTATTACCTGAGGTACTGAACTTCTATCAGAGATCCCTACCAGGAGAATTTCTTAGGAACCCACGAGAAAGAGCCAAAAACTGCATGCCTGCTCCTAAAATGTGACACCATAATACAGCTGAACTATTCAATAAGGCCCTATCTATTCCTCTTTCTCTCCTTTCTCCATGCCCCTAGCCAATCTAGAAGATCCAGAAACCACTGCTAAGGAGTGAGGCGGATGGTCATAACCAAACACACTGCCCTCCTTTCCCTTTCCACTGTGGGTTTGGATGATATTTTTCTAGGAACATTTATGAACGTACAGCAAAGTTGAAAAAACTTTACAGTGAACACTTTAACTGTATCTTCACCAACTTGGAGTCTTGTTTTATCTCATGTCTATCCATAGATCCATCTTTCTATCCATCCACTAATCCATCTCAGTTTTTAGGCATTTTAAAGTAAATTGCAGACATCAGTAACTCAACGTGCATTAACTAGAATTTGGTACCTTTTTTTCCTTTTGGTGTAAAGTTTACAAATGATGAAATGCAAAAATTTTAAGTATGTATTTACTGAATTTTGACAAACTATACATATGTGTAACCCAAAACTCTATCAAATAAAGAACATTACTATGATCCCTCATATGATTTGGCTGTGTCCTCACCCAAATCTTTTCTTGAATTGTAGCTCCCAGAATTCCCACGTGTTGTGGGAGGGACCTGGTGGAAGAGAATTAAATCAGGGTGACAGTTTCCCCCATACTGTTCTTGTGATAGTGAATAAGTCTCACAAGGGCTGATGGTTTTATAAGAGGAAAGCCCTTTTGCTTGTTTCTCATTTCTCCCTTGTCTGCCACCATGTAAGGTGTCCCTTTTACTTTCTGCCATGATGATGAGGCCTCCCCAGCCAGGTGCAACTGTGAGTCTATTAAACCTTTTTTAAATAAAGTACCCAGTATCAGGTATGTCTTTATCAGCAGTGGGAAAACAAACTAATACAATCCCAGAAAGTTTCCTCATGACTGGTCTCAGTCTCCAGCTCTGTACCCTTGGATTTTTTCCATTGTAGACTAAGTTTGCCAACTGTAGAAATTCCACGTAAATTGAATCATGCTGTGATAACCCTATATATAAAGCTTCCTTCCATCCACAAAATGATGTTTATATTTGTCGATCAGGTTACACATATCAGTAACTCTTTCAATTTTATTGCTGACTAGTATTTCATGGTATGAAATAACGTAGTTTGCTACCTGATCCTCTATTTGTGGTCACCAGAACTATTTCCAACTTTTGATTATTATGAATAAAGCTATTGTGGTCTTCTACAGGTATTTTTATTAACATGTATTTTCACTAATTGGGGTAAATTCCTAACTCAGAAATTTATTATAGATGAGATGTATATTCGTTCTATAAGGAAATTCCAGAAATTTGACAAAGTAGTTATACTGTTTTATAGTCCCATTAGCAATAGTTATAGTTGTGCTGTATTCTTGCCAACATTTGGTATTTAGTCTTTCCAAACCTAATTATTTCGTGGGGTGTGTAGTGGTATCTCACTGTGGTTTTAATCTGCATTTCCTTGATGCTTCTTGATGTTAACCATTTTGTTTCACTTGTGTATTATCTTTGCAAAGTGGCTCCTCAAATTTTTTCCCCTTCTAAAGGGTGATTGTTATTATTATTTTTTTTACTTGCTCTGTCATCCAGGCTGGAATGCAATGGTGCAATCTTGGCTCACTACAGCCTCTGCTTCCTGGGCTCAAGTGATCCTCCCACCTCAGTCTCCCAATTAGCTGATACCAGGCTAACATTTTGTATTTTTATTAGCCACCATACAAGGCTAATTTTTTTTGTATTTATACTAGTGTCAGGGTCTTGCCATGTTGCCCAGACTAGTCTCAAACTCCTGGCCTTAAGTGATTCACCCTCCTCGGCCTCCCAAAGTGCTGTCATTACAGGTGTGAGCCACTGTGCCCAACCTTATTTTCAGGTTATAGAACTGCTTTATATATTCTGGAAATCAGGCTTTTTTCTGAAAATAGATTTAGGAACATTTTCTGTCAGGCTGTGGCTTGCATATTCATTTGTTTAATGTATCTTTTAATTTTCCAGACACTTTTTCTGCAAAATTTGTGTCAGTTTTTGTTGTATTTTTTGATAATTTGTTCATTTTATCTAAGTTGCAGAATTTGTCACCATGACGTTGTTTACAATAATCTCTTATTATCCTTTTCACGTCTGCAAGATCTGTAGTGATAATTTCATTTCTCTTTCACTTGTGATATTGATACTGACCATTTGTGTTTCCTCTCTTTTTTTATGATCAGAGTAGCTTAAGGTTTATTAGTGTTGATATTTTAAAACAGCCAGCTTCTTTGCTTTGTTAGTTTTCTCTATTATTTTGTCTGTCTTCAATTTGGTTTATCTCTGCACTTTTATCTTTATTGTTTCCTTCTTACTACTTCTTTGGAGTTTTCTTTGCTCTGTGTGTGTGTGTGTGTGTGTGTGTGTGTGTACATGTGCACACATATGTGTGTGTTTTCAATCTTCTTTAGGTGAACATTTACATCATTGATTTTAGATCTTTCTCTTTTTCTTCTACTGCAGTATAAGCATGTTCAGCTATACTTCCCTCTGGGAACTCTCATAGCTGTAATTCATAAGTGTTGACATGTTGTATTTTGATTATCCCTTGGAATAAAATATTTTATATTCTACCTTTTGATTTCTTTTGGGCTTGTGGATTATATTTAATCTCCAAGTACTTGGAGCTTTCCTAGTTCTGTTATTGTTAATTTCTGTTTTAATCCTATTGTGGTCAGGTAACATACACTGCATGAATTCAATTGGATTTAATCTATTCAGACTTGTTTTATGACCTAACATGTGACCTATCTTAGTGAACACTACATGTACTTGAAACATACAGTATTCTGTCGTTATTGGGTGGCATCTTTCATAGGTTTGTTTAAGACAGTGGAGAGTGTTGTTCAGGTCATCTGCATCTTGACTAAGATTTTGTCTAGTTTATCTATCAATTGCTTGGGAGATGGGTATTAAAATCAACAATAAAAATTGTGGATTGTTTATTTCTTTAGTTCAATTTTGTTTTGTGCAAATTGATGCACAAATTATTTTTAATCCATTTTTATAAAATGACTCTTCTGTAATCATGAAATATTACTCTTTATCTTTGGAAATAGTGTTTTGACTTCAGCATATTTTATTTGGTATTAATATAGCTTCTTCACACTTTTATTACTGACTGTTTGCATAGTATATCTTTTTAAATGTACTTATTTAGGGTTAGGTACAGTGACTCACACCTGCAATCCCAGCACTTGGGGAGGCTGAGGCAGGTAGATAACTTGAGGTCAGGAGTTTAGGACCAGCCTGTCCAATGCAGTGAAACCCCATCTTTACCAAAAATACCCCCACAATTAGCTAGGCGTGGTGGCAGGTTCCTGTAATTCCAGCTATGCAAAAGGCCAAGGCAGGAGAATTGCTTGAACCCAGGAGGCAGAGTTTACAGTGAGCAGAGATTGCACCACTGTGCTCCAGCCTGGGAGATAGAGTAAGACACTGTCTAAAAAAAAAATCAAATGTATTTATTTAGACTTATGTATATTTGTCTTTTTATTATATTCAAAGTGTGTATTTCATATACAGCACTGGGTCTTGTGGGGTTTTTTAATAAATTCTGGCAATCTCTGCACTTTAATTGGAGCATGTGATATGATTCATTAACATTTAACTTTATTAAATATAGATTTATTAGTGGCCGAATGATGTAATTGGATTAAAGCTTACAATTTAATGATTTTGTTTTATAATTTTGTTTGTTTTTGTTTGCATCCCCTTCCCCAATTTTTGTCCTGTCCCTTTTCTACTGATGTCTTTTGAACTCTTTAAATACTTTTAGAATTTTATTTTAAAGTATCCATTGACTTATATGATATACTGGTTGAATATTTCTTATCTGAATTCCTTGGGACTAAAAGTGTTTTGGATTTTAATTTTTTTTTTCATATTTTGGAATATTTACATATACATAAAGAGATCTCTTAAAGATATAACTGAAGTCTAAACACAAGATTCACCTATGTTTATGTACACCTCATACACATAGGGCAAGAAAATTTTACATATTTTTAACAATTTTGTGCACGAATCAAAATTTGTATACATTGAACCATCAGAAAGCACACATGTCAGTATCTCAGCCATCCATGTGGATGAATTTCAGATCTTGGAATATTTTGGATTTTGGGTTTATGGATCAGAGATGCTCAACCTATATCTGTTTCATTGTTGATTATTTTATGTGTTAAAATATGTAAGGAAGAGTGAAGTTTTAAGCTGAATGGGATTTTTGAGTTTGGAAATTAAACTAAACAGGATTGTTTTTTCTTTTAAGTTCCAGGATACAGGTGCAGAATGTGTAGGTTTGTTACATAGGTATATGTGTACCATGGTGCTTTGCTGCACCTATCAACCCTTCATCTAGGTTTTAAGCCCCACATGCACTAGCTATTTGTCCTAATAGTCTCCCCCTCTCACCCTCCCCTGACCCCCAACTGGCCCCATTGTGTATTGTTTCCTCCCTGTGTCCATATGTTCTCATTGTTTGACTCCCACTTATGAGTGAGAATGTGTGGTGCTTGGTTTTCCACTCCTGTGTTAAACTAAACAGGATTTCTTAATAGCTTAAATTGCTCAGTGAAATAGAAAATATCAAAGATTCTACCCAACAGGTAGGTAAGAATGAGTCCACATAGCAACTTTGAAGAAGTAAAGGAAAAAAACAAACCATTTCTGATTGCTCCCTGCCACAGCCAGTGCATTCAACCTTTTTTACTGTCCTTGTATTATTTTTTCATTGTTATTACAGTCATTATTGTTTTTCCCCAGAAGAAAAAATAAAAGTGGTGGGACTGATAGTGAGGAAACAAAGACTGACAGCTGCCCCTATGCCTGTGTTTAACTTTCGAGAAATATAGTCAACATGATGATTTTCACACAGGGCTAGGAGGGCTTCTGCCTCTGTATGATTCCTGTTATGTTCTGGGCA
This sequence comes from Saguinus midas, assembly GCA_021498475.1. NCBI lineage: Eukaryota > Metazoa > Chordata > Mammalia > Primates > Cebidae > Saguinus > Saguinus midas. Next base: position 37,170,422 of record CM038413.1, on the reverse strand, counting down.
GAAAATAATTTTTTTTCTCCATGGGAACCTGTTAGAGATATTTGAGAACAATGTCAACTGTAGACAAAAACCTAATACAAGTGGAAATATTGTTTCATTTCTTTATTCTTTTTTTTTGCTGTATTCCTTTTCTAAGAGCTGAGATAGAAGGAGAAAGAAGGAAAGAACTATGGACATGTGTAACAACATGGCTGAATATCAAAAACATTTTCTTGACTGAAAGAAACCTTACATATGGAGAGATCACAATATAATTCCATTTCTATCAAACTCTAAAATCTGTGCTGGAAAAATATCCAAGGGTATATTGGGGTTGGGGACCAACTCAGAGGAGGCAAAACTAAACTTTCTAATATCTGCTGTGATCCAAAACCCAACCTATGGACTTTGTACACAGTATCTCATTTAATCCTCAAAATCACCCTAACAGGTAGTTACTGTCACTTCCCCTACTTCAAACAGAAAATAAAGCTCAGAGAATCTAGGTACTGTGTTTTTATTTTTTTGAGATGGAGTTTTGCTTATGTCAGCCAGGCTGGAGTGCAAAGGTGCGATCTCGGCTCACCACAAGCTCCGCCTCCTGGGTTAAGACAATTCTCGTGTCTCAGCCTCCCAAGTAGCTGGGACTGCAGGCACGCATCACCATGCCCACCTAATTTTTTGTATTTTTAGTAGAGATGGGGTTTCACCATGTTGACCAGAATTGTCTCGATCTCTTGACTTTGTGATCCACATGCCTCAGCCTCCCACGGTGCTGAGATTACAGGCATGAGCCACTGTGCGTGGCCTGCTACTGTGTTTTACACCTACTTAAAAGTCAACAATTCCTAAAGTACTTTAAAATGTTTTAAATAAATATTAATAAGGTAGGCAAAAAATAGCATGTAAATAGCATTTCTACAAATATATTTTAAGACAATTTTCCCGTTGATGTCCAAAGACAATTACAAGAACGTTTTCCACAATTTTGTTTAAAATAATAGAAAACTAAAAGCAACGTATATGTCCATGAAAGAGTTAGATTAGTTTTCCTATTCTCATATTATGCAATACTGTGCTGATGAAGATTTATAAAATTAATTTTTAAATATTACATTCATCTTGTTCTCATGGATCCAAGGGGATATGTAAAAGAATATTCATTGCATTTGTGCAAAAACACAAATAAAAAGGAAATGGTAGGGCTCTCTACAAACGGTTATATATTGGAAAAGGAAGAAGAGAAAATAAAAAAGATCATGAACTATGAATATGCTTTGGAAATGTCTGGTTTTGTATATAATTAGTATAAATTTTCTATAAAAATACAAATACTTCATGTGAACCCCAGTGTACAAAACAAAATAATTCTGAAAATACTCTGTTAGAAAAAATATACTATGTCATTTTCTACTCTGTTTTAAAGTATATAAACAATCAAGATATACTCTCACACAAAAAGTACTAAAATTCTATTCTTACGTGGTAATTATAAAATGTATAAATACTCTATGTGTACCCCAGTGTAAAAACAAAATAACTCTCAAAATACTCTGTTAGAAAAAATAAACAATGTCCTTTCCTATTCTGTTTTAAAGTATATAAAATATCAAGATATACTCTCACATGTAACATAGTAAAGTTATATATTTATGCGGTAATAAAAAATGTAAATAAACTATGTGTGCACAAGGGTAAAAAGCAATATATCTTTCAATATACTCAGTTAGAAAAAAATAAACAACGTCCTTTTCTACTATGTTTTAAAGTATGTAAACCATCAAGATATACTCTAACAGGTAAAACACTACAATTTTATTTTTATGTGGTAATAGAAAATATAAATATTCTAGGAGTACCCCAGTGTAAAAACAAAATAACTCTCAAAATACTCAGTTAGAAAAAACATACAACCTCCTATTCTAATCTGTTTTAAAGAATATAAACCATCAGGATGTACTCTCACACTGAAAATGCAAAAATTCAATCGTTAGTCAAAAATAAAATATATAAATAGCCTATGGTTTCCACATTGTACAAAACAAAATAAGTCTCAAAATACTTTGTTAGAAAAAATATACAAGGTCCTTTTCTACTCTGCTTTAAAGTATATAAACCATCAAGATATACTCTAACAGGTAAAACACTACAATTTTATTTTTATGTGGTAATAGAAAATATAAATATTCTAGGAGTACCCCAGTGTAAAAACAAAATAACTCTCAAAATACTCAGTTAGAAAAAACATACAACCTCCTATTCTAATCTGTTTTAAAGAATATAAACCATCAGGATGTACTCTCACATGTAAAATACTAAAATTCAATTTTACTCAAAAATAAAAATATAAATAACCTATGGGTTCCCCATTGTACAAAACAAAATAACTCTCAAAATCTTCTGTTAGAAAAAATATACAAGGTCCTTTTCTACTCTGTTTTAAAGTATATAAACCATCAGGATGTACTCTCACACATAAAATACTAAAATTCAATTTTCACTCAAAAATAAAAATATAAATACCCTATGGGTTCCCCATTGTACAAAACAAAATAACTCTCAAAATACTCTGTTAGAAAAAATATACAATGTCCTTTTCTACTCTGTTTTGAAGTATATAACCCATCAGGATGTACTCTCACATGTAAAATAGTAAAATTTAATTTTTTCATGAAAATAAAACATATAAATAACCTATGGGTTCCCCATTGTACAAAACAAAATAACTCTCAAAATACTCTGTTAGAAAAAATATACAATGTCCTTTTCTACTGTGTTTTAAAGTATATAAACCATCAGGATATACTCTCACACGTAAAATGCTAAAATTCAATTTTCACTCGAAAATAAAAAATATAAATACACTATGTGTTCCCCATTGTACAAAACAAAAAAACTTTCAAAATCCTCTGTTAGAAAAAAATACAATGTCCTTCTCTAGTGTGTTTTAAAGTATATAAACCATCAGAATGTACTCTCACATGTAAAACACTAAAATTGAAATTTTACTCAAAAATAAAAAATATAAATAACCTATGGGTTCCCCAATGTACAAAACAAAATAACTCTCAAAACCTCTGTTAGAAAAAATATACAATGTCATTCTCTACTGTGTTTTAAAGTATATAAACCATCAGGATATACTCTCACACGTAAAATTCTAAAATTCAATTTTCACTCGAAAATAAAAATATAAATACCCTATGGGTTCCCCATTGTACAAAACAAAATAACTCTCAAAATACTCTGTTAGAAAAAATATACAATGTCCTTTTCTACTGTGTTTTAAAGTATATAAACCATCAGGATGTACTCTCACATGTAAAATGCTAAAATTCAATTTTCACTCAAAAATAAAAATATAAATACTATGGGTTCCCCATTGTACAAAACAAAATAACTCTCAAAATACTCTGTTAGAAAAAATATACAATGTCCTTTTCTACTGTGTTTTAAAGTATATAAACCATCAGGATGTACTCTCACACGTAAAATTCTAAAATTCAATTTTCACTAAAAATAAAAATATAAATACCCTATGGGTTCCCCATTGTACAAAACAAAATAACTCTCAAAATACTCTGTTAGAAAAAATATACAATGTCCTTTTCTACTGTGTTTTAAAGTATATAAACCATCAGGATGTACTCTCACATGTAAAATGCTAAAATTCAATTTTCACTCAAAATAAAAAATATAAATACTATGGGTTCCCCATTGTACAAAACAAAATAACTCTCAAAATACTCTGTTAGAAAAAATATACAATGTCCTTTTCTACTGTGTTTTAAAGTATATAAACCATCAGGATGTACTCTCACAGTAAAATGCTAAAATTCAATTTTCACTAGAAAATAAAAATATAAATACCCTATGGGTTCCCCATTGTACAAAACAAAATAACTCTCAAAATACTCTGTTAGAAAAAATATACAATGTCCTTTTCTACTGTGTTTTAAAGTATATAAACCATCAGGATGTACTCACACGTAAAATGCTAAAATTCAATTTTCACTCAAAATAAAAATATAAATACCTATGGGTTCCCCATTGTACAAAACAAAATAACTCTCAAAATACTCTGTTAGAAAAAAATCTACAATGTCCTTTTCTACTGTGTTTTAAAGTATATAAACCATCAGGATATACTCTCACACGTAAAATACTGAAATTCAAATTTCAGTAGAAATTAAAAAATATAAATACACTATGGGTTCTCCATTGTATGAAACAAAGTAAGTCTAAAAATACTCTTTTAGAAAAAATATACAATGTCTTTTTCTACTGGGTTTTAATTATATAAACTATCAGGATGTACTCTAACCTGTAAAATACTGAAATTCAATTTTCACTCAAAATAAAAAAATATAAATACCCTATGGGTTCCCCATTGTAGAAAACAAAAAAACTCTCAAAATACTCTGTTAGGAAAAATATACAATGTCCTTTTCTACTGTTTTTTAAAGTATATAAACTATCAGGATGTACTCTCACACGTAAAATACTGAATCTTAATTTTCACTCAAATATAAAAAATATAAATACACTATGAATTCCCCATTCTACTAAACAAAATAACTCTCAAAATACTTTGTTAGAAAAAATATACAATGTCCTTTTCTACTGTGTTTTAAAGTATATAAACCATCAGGATATACTCTCACACGTAAAATGCTGAAATTCAATTTTCACTCGAAAATCAGAAACATAAATACTCTATGGGTTCCCCATTGTATAAAACAAAATAACTGTCAAAATACTCTGTTGGAAAAAATATACAATGTTCTTTTCTACTGTGTTTTCAAGTATATAAACCATAAGGATTTACAATCACACGTAAAATTCTGAAATTCAATTTTCAAACAAAAATATAAAATATAAAAAACCTATGGGTTTCCCATTGTACAAAACAAAATAACTCTCAAAATATTGTGTTAGAAAAAATATAAAATGTCCTTTTCTACTGTGTTTTAAAGTATATAAACCATCAGGATATACCCTCACCGTTAAAATGCTGAAATTCAATTTTCACTCAAATATAAAAAAATATAAAAAAATTATGGGTTACACATTGTACAAAACAAAATAACTCTCAAAATACATTCGTAGAAAAAATATACAATGTTCTTTTCTACTGTATTTTAAAAGATATAAACCATCAGAATGTACTCTCAAACACAGAAAATGCTAAAATGCAAATTTTACTCAAAAATAAAAAACATAAATACCCTATGGGATCCCGATTGTACAAAACAAAATAACTCTCAAAATACTCTGTTAGTAAAATATACAATATCCTTTTCTACTGTGTTTTAAAGTATATAAACCATCAAGATATACTCTCACACGTAAAATGCTAAAATTGAATTTTCACTCGAAAATAAAAATATAAATACCCTATGGGTTAACAATTGTTAAAAAAAAAGTTACTCTCACAATACTGTGTTACAAAAAACATACAATTTCCTTTCTACTGTGTTGTAAAGTATATAAACCATCAGGATGTACTCTCACATATAAAATGCTAAAATTGAATTTTCACTCGAAAATAAATAATATAAATACCTTATGGGTTCCCAATTGTTAAAAACAAAATAACTCTCAAAATACTCTGTTAGAAAAAAATATACAATGTCCTTTTCTACTGTGTTGTAAAGTATATAAACCATCAGGATATACTCTCATATGTAAAATGCTAAAATTGAATTCTCACTTGAAAATAAATACTATAAATACCTTATGGGTTCCCAATTGTTTAAAACAAAATAACTATCACAATACTCTGTAAGAAAAAATATAGAATGTTCGTTTCTACTATATTGTAAAGTATATAAATCATCAGAATGTAATCTCACAAGTTAAAGGTTAAAATTAAATTTTCACTTGAAATTAAATATATAAATACCCAATGAGTTCCCAATTTTTAAAAATAAAATAATTCTCAAAATTCTGTGTTAGAAAAAATATACAACGTTCTTTTCTACTGCGTTTTAAAGTATGTAAACCATTAGAATGTACTCTCACACGAAAAATGCTAAAATTGAATTTTCACTCGAAAATAAAAATAATAAATATAATATGGGTTTTCAATTGTTAAAAACAAAATAACTCTCACAATACTCTGTTAGAAAAAATATACAATGTCCCTTTGTACTGTGTTGTAAAGTACATAAATCATCAGGATGTACTCTCACACATAAAATGGTAAAATAAAAATTTCACTCGAAAATAAATAATATAAATACCCTATGGGTTCCAATTGTTAAAAATAAAATAACTCTCAAAATACTCTGTTAGAAAAAATATACAATGTTCTTTTCTACTGTGTTTTAAAGTATATAAACCATCAGGATGTACTCTCACAGTAAAATGCTAAAATTCAATTTTCACTCAAAAATAAAAAATATAAATACCCTATAGGTTCCCATTGTACAAAACAAAATAACTCTCAAAATACTCTGTTAGAAAAATATACAATGTCCTTTTCTACTGTGTTTTAAAGTATATAAACCATCAGAATGTACTCTCACATGTAAAATGCTAAAATTCAAATTTCACTCAAATATAAAAAATAAATACCCTATGGGATCCCGATTGTACAAAACAAAATAAAACTCAAAATTCTCTGGCAGAAAAAATGTACAATGTCCTTTTCCACTGTGTTTTAAAGTATATAAACCATCAAAATGCACTCTCACAAGTAAAATGCTGAAATTCAATTTTCACTCGAAAATAAATACTATAAATACCTTATGGGTTCCCAATTGTTAAAAACAAAATAACTCTCACAATACTCTGTTAGAAAAAATATAGAATGTTCTTTTCTACTGTGTTATAAAGTATATAAACCATCAGAATGTACTCTCAAACACAGAAAATGCTAAAATTCAATTTTCACTGAAAATAAAAATATAAATACCTATGGGTTCACAATTGTTAAAAAAAAAATTACTCTCACAATACTGTGTTACAAAAAACATACAATTTCCTTTCTACTGTGTTGTAAAGTATATAAACCATCAGGATGTACTCTCACATAAAATGCTAAAATTAATTTTCACTCAAAATAAAAATATAAATACCCAATGAGTTCCCAATTTTTAAAAATAAAATAATTCTCAAAATTCTGTGTTAGAAAAAATATACAACGTTCTTTTCTACTGCGTTTTAAAGTATGTAAACCATTAGAATGTACTCTCACACGAAAAATGCTAAAATTGAATTTTCACTCGAAAATAAAAATAATAAATATAATATGGGTTTTCAATTGTTAAAAACAAAATAACTCTCACAATACTCTGTTAGAAAAAATATACAATGTCCCTTTGTACTGTGTTGTAAAGTACATAAATCATCAGGATGACTCTCAAATGTAAAAAGTTAAAATTGAATTTTCACTAAAAAAAAAAAATATAAATAACATATGGAATCCCAATTGTTAAAAACAAAATAAAGCTCAAAGTACTGTGTTAGAAAAAAATATAAAATGTTCTTGTCTACTGTGTTTTAAAGTATATAAACCATCAGGATGTACTCTCACGTAAAATGGTAAAATAAAAATTTCACTCAAAAATAAATAATATAAAATATAAATACTTTATGGGTTTCCAATTGTTAAAAACAAAATAACTCTCAAAATACTGTTAGAAAAAATATACAATGTCCTTTTCTACTGTGTTGTAAAGTATATAAACCATCAGGATGTACTCTCAAACACAGAAAATGCTAAAATTAAATTTTCACTCAAAATAAAAATATAAAATATAAATACTATGGGTTCCCAATTGTTAAAAACAAAATAACTCTCAAAATACTCTGTTAGAAAAAATATACAATGTCTTTTCTACTGTGTTGTAAAGTATATAAACCATCAGGATGTACTCTCACATAAAATGCTAAAATTAAATTTTCACTCAAAAATAAATAATATAAATACTTTATGGGTTTCAATTGGTAAAAACAAAGTAACTCACAATACTCTGTTAGAAAAATATAAATACCTATGGGTTCCCAATTGTTAAAAACAAAGTAACTCTCACAATACTCTGTTAGAAAAATATAAAATGTTCTTTTCGACTGTGTTATAAAGTATAGAAACCATCAGAATATAGTCTCACACGTAAAATGCTAAAATTAAATTTTCACTCGAAAATAAAAATATAAAGACGCTATGGGTTCCCAATTGTTAAAAGCAAAATAATTCTCACAATGCTCTGTTAGAAAAATATAAATACCTATGGGTTCCCAATTGTTAAAAACAAAATAAAGCTCAAAGTACTGTGTTAGAAAAAAATATAAAATGTTCTTGTCTACTGTGTTTTAAAGTATAAAAACCATCAGGATGTACTCTCACATGTAAAATGGTAAAATAAAATTTTCACTCGAAAATAAAAAATATAAATACCCTATGGGTTCCCAATTGTTAAAAGCAAAATAATTCTCACAATGCTCTGTTACAAAAAATATACAATGTCTTTTTCTACTGTGTTGCAAAGTATATAATCCATGAGAAAGTACACTCAAATGTTAAATGCTAATACTGAATTTACACAAAAAATAAAAAATAAAATACACTATGAGTATTTAATTGTAAAAACAAATTAACTCTAAAATTAATCTGTTAGAAAAAAAATACAATGTCTTTTTCTACTGTGTTGTAAAGTATATAAACCATCAAGATGTACTCTCACACGTAAAATGCTAAAATTAAATTTTCACTCAAAAATAAATAATATAAATACTTTATGGGTTCCCAATTGTTAAAAACAAAGTAACTCTCACAATACTCTGTTAGAAAAATATAAAATGTCCTTTTCTACTGTGTTGTAAAGTATATAAACCATCAGGATGTACTCTCACACGTAAAATGCTAAAATTAAATTTTGACAAAAATAAAAATATAAATACTTTATGGATTCCAAATTGTTAAAAACAAAGTAACTCTCACAATACTCTGTTAGAAAAATATAAATACTTTATGGGTTCCAATTGTTAAAAACAAAGTAACTCACAATACTCTGTTAGAAAAATATAAAATGTCCTTTTCTACTGTGTTATAAAGTATATAAACCATCAGAATGTACTCTCACACGTAAAATGCTAAAATTAAATTTTCACTCGAAAATAAAAATATAAATACCTTATGGGTTCCCAATTGTTAAAAACAAAATAACTCTCACAATACTCTGTTAGAAAAAATATAGAATGTCCTTTTCTACTGTGTTGTAAAGTATATAAACCATCAGAATATAGTCTCACACGTAAAATGTTAAAATTCAATTTTCACTCAAAAATAAAAATATAAATACCTATGGGTTCCCATTGTACAAAACAAAATAACTCTCAAAATACTCTGTTAGAAAAATATAAATACCCTATGGGTTCCCAATTGTTAAAAACAAAGTAACTCTCACAATACTCTGTTAGAAAAATATAAATACTATGGGTTCCCAATTGTTAAAAACAAAATAAAGCTCAAAGTACTGTGTTAGAAAAAATATAAAATGTCCTTTTCTACTGTGTTTTAAAGTATATAAACCATCAGGATATACTCTCACACGTAAAATGCTAAAATTCAATTTTCACTCAAAAATAAATAATATAAATACTTTATGGGTTCCCAATTGTTAAAAACAAAGTAACTCTCACAATACTCTGTTAGAAAAATATAAAATGTCTTTTCTACTGTGTTGTAAAGTATATAAACCATCAGGATGTACTCTCACACGTAAAATGCTAAAATTAAATTTTGACTCAAAAATAAAAATATAAATACTTTATGGGTTCCAAATTGTTAAAAACAAAGTAACTCTCACAATACTCTGTTAGAAAAAATATAAAATGTCTTTTCTACTCTGTTGTAAAATATATAAACCATCAAAATGTACTCTCAAATGTATAATGCTAAAATTAAATATTGACCCAAAAAAATATAAATACCTTATGGGTTCCAAATTGTTAAAAACAAAGTAACTCTCACAATACTCTGTTAGAAAAAATATAAAATGTTTTTTCTACTGTGTTGTAAAGTATATAAACCATCAAGATGTACTCTCACACATAAAATGCTAAAATTCAATTTTCACTCAAAAATAAATAATATAAATACTTTATGGCTTCCCAATTGTTAAAAACAAAGTAACTCTCACAATACTCTGTTAGAAAAAATATAAAATTTCCTTCTCTGCTGTGTTGTAAAGTATATAAACCATCAGATGTACTCTCACACGTAAAATGCTAAAATTCAATTTTCACTCAAAAATAAATAATATAAATACTTTATGGGATCCCAATTGTTAAAAACAAAGTAACTCTCACAATACTCTGTTAGAAAAATATAAAATGTCCTTTTCTACTGTGTTGTAAAGTATATAAACCATCAGGATATACTCTCACACGTAAAATGCTAAAATTCAATTTTCACTGAAAAATAAATAATATAAATACTTATGGGTTCCAATTGTTAAAAACAAAGTAACTCTCACAATACTCTGTTAGAAAAAATATAAAATGTCCTTTTCTACTATGTTGTAAAGTATATAAACCATCAGTATGTACTCTCACATGTAAAATGCTAAAATTCAATTTTCACTCAAAAATAAATAATATAAATACTTTATGGGTTCCAAATTGTTAAAAACAAAGTAACTCTCACAATACTCTGTTAGAAAAAATATAAAATGTCCTTTTCTATTGTGTTGTAAAGTATATAAACCATCAGGATATACTCTCACACGTAAAATGCTAAAATTAAATTTTCACTCAAAAATAAATAATATAAATACTTTATGGGTTCCCAATTGTTAAAAACAAAGTAACTCTCACAACACTCTGTTAGAAAAAATATAAAATGTCCTTTTCTACTGTGTTGTAAAGTATATAAACCATCAAGATGTACTCTCACATGTAAAATGCTAAAATTAAATTTTCACTCAAAAATAAATAATATAAATACTTTATGGGTTCCCAATTGTTAAAAACAAAGTAACTCTCACAATACTCTGTTAGAAAAATATAAAATGTCCTTTTCTACTTTGTTGTAAAGTATATAAACCATCAGGATGTACTCTCACACGTAAAATGCTAAAATTAAATTTTCACTCAAAAATAAATAATATAAATACTTTATGGGATCCCAATTGTTAAAAACAAAGTAACTCTCACAATACTCTGTTAGAAAAAATATAAAATGTCCTTTTCTACTGTGTTGTAAAGTATATAAACCATCAGGATGTACTCTCACACGTAAAATGCTAAAATTAAATTTTCACTCAAAAATAAATAATATAAATACTTTATGGGTTCCCAATTGTTAAAAACAAAGTAACTCTCACAATACTCTGTTAGAAAAATATAAAATGTCCTTTTCTACTGTGTTGTAAAGTATATAAACCATCAGGATGTACTCTCACACGTAAAATGCTAAAATTAAATTTTCACTCAAAAATAAATAATATAAATACTTTATGGGTTTCCAATTGTTAAAAACAAAATAACTACCACAATACTCTGTTAGAAAAATCAAAAAATGTCCTTTTCTATTGTGTTGTAAAGTATATAAACCATCAGATGTACTCTCACGTAAAATGCTAAAATTAAATTTTCACTCAAAAATAAATAATATAAATACTTTATGGGTTCCCAATTGTTAAAAACAAAGTAACTCTCACAAAACTCTGTTAGAAAAAATATAAAATGTCCTTTTCTACTGTGTTGTAAAGTATATAAACCATCAGGATGTACTCTCACACGTAAAATGCTAAAATTAAATTTTCACTCAAAAATAAATAATATAAATACTTTATGGGTTCCCAATTGTTAAAAAAAAGTAACTCTCACAAAACTCTGTTAGAAAAAATATAAAATGTCCTTTTCTACTGTGTTGTAAAGTATATAAACCATCAGGATGTACTCTCACACGTAAAATGCTAAAATTAAATTTTCACTCAAAAATAAATAATATAAATACTTTATGGGTTCCCAATTGTTAAAAACAAAGTAACTCTCACAATACTCTGTTAGAAAAATATAAAATGTCCTTTTCTACTGTGTTGTAAAGTATATAAACCATCAGGATATACTCTCACGTAAAATGCTAAAATTAAATTTTGACACAAAAATAAGAAATATAAATACTTTATGGGTTTTCAATTGTTAAAAACAAAGGAACTCTCACAATACTCTGTTAGAAAAAATATAAAATGTCCTTTTCTACTGTGTTGTAAAGTATATAAACCATCAGATGTACTCTCACGTAAAATGCTAAAATTCAATTTTCACTCAAAAATAAATAATATAAATACTTTATGGGATCCCAATTGTTAAAAAAATAGTAACTCTCACAATACTCTGTTAGAAAAAATATAAAATGTCCTTTTCTACTGTGTTGTAAGTATATAAACCATCAGGATATACTCTCACACGTAAAATGCTAAAATTAAATTTTGACCCAAAAATAAAAAATATAAATACTTTATGGGTTCCAAATTGTTAAAAACAAAGTAACTCTCACAATACTCTGTTAGAAAAAATATAAAATGTCCTTTTCTACTGTGTTGTAAAGTATATAAACCATCAAGATGTACTCTCACACATAAAATGCTAAAATTCAATTTTCACTCAAAAATAAATAATATAAATACTTTATGGGTTCCCAATTGTTAAAAAAAAGTAACTCTCACAATACTCTGTTAGAAAAAATATAAAATGTCCTTTTCTACTGTGTTGTAAAGTATATAAACCATCAGGATGTACTCTCACATAAAATGCTAAAATTAAATTTTCACTCAAAAATAAAAAATATAAATACTTTATGGGTTCCCAATTGTTAAAAAAAAGTAACTCTCACAATACTCTGTTAGAAAAATATAAAATGTCCTTTTCTACTGTGTTGTAAAGTATATAAACCATCAGGATGTACTCTCACACGTAAAATGCTAAAATTAAATTTTCACTCAAAAATAAAAATATAAATACTTTATGGGATCCCAATTGTTAAAAACAAAGTAACTCTCACAATACTCTGTTAGAAAAATATAAAATGTCCTTTTCTACTGTGTTGTAAAGTATATAAACCATCAGGATGTACTCTCACATGTAAAATGCTAAAATTAAATTTTCACTCAAAAATAAAAATATAAATACTTTATGGGTTTCCAATTGGTAAAAACAAAGTAACTCTCACAATACTCTGTTAGAAAAATATAAAATGTTTTTTCTACTGTGTTGTAAAGTATATAAACCATCAGGATGTACTCTCACATGTAAAATGCTAAAATTAAATTTTCACTCAAAAATAAAAATATAAATACTTTATGGGTTTCCAATTGTTAAAAACAAAGTAACTCTCACAATACTCTGTTAGAAAAACATAAAATGTCTTTTCTACTGTGTTGTAAAGTATATAAACCATCAGGATGTACTCTCACACGTAAAATGCTAAAATTAATTTTCACTCAAAAATAAAAATATAAATACTTTATGGGTTTCCAATTGTTAAAAACAAAGTAACTCTCACAATACTCTGTTAGAAAAAATATAAAATGTTTTTTCTACTGTGTTGTAAAGTATATAAACCATCAGATGTACTCTCACACGTAAAATGCTAAAATTAAATTTTCACTAAAAATAAAAATATAAATACTTTATGGGTTCCAATTGTTAAAAACAAAGTAACTCTCACAATACTCTGTTAGAAAAAATATAAAATGTCCTTTTCTACTGTGTTGTAAAGTATATAAACCATCAGGATGTACTCTCACATAAAATGCTAAAATTAAATTTTCACTCAAAAATAAAAATATAAATACTTTATGGGTTTCCAATTGGTAAAAACAAAGTAACTCTAACAATACTCTGTTAGAAAAAACATAAAATGTCTTTTCTACTGTGTTGTAAAGTATATAAACCATCAGGATGTACTCTCACACGTAAAATGCTAAAATTAAATTTTCACTAAAAATAAAAATATAAATACTTTATGGGTTTCAATTGGTAAAAAAAGTAACTCTCACAATACTCTGTTAGAAAAACATAAAATGTCCTTTTCTACTGTGTTGTAAAGTATATAAACCATCAGGATGTACTCACACGTAAAATGCTAAAATTAAATTTTCACTCAAAAATAAAAATATAAATACTTTATGGGTTTCCAATTGGTAAAAACAAAGTAACTCTCACAATACTCTGTTAGAAAAACATAAAATGTTTTTTTCTACTGTGTTGTAAAGTATATAAACCATCAGGATGTACTCTCACGTAAAATGCTAAAATTAAATTTTCACTCAAAAATAAAAATATAAATACTTTATGGGTTTCCAATTGGTAAAAACAAAGTAACTCTCACAATACTCTGTTAGAAAAACATAAAATGTCCTTTTCTACTGTGTTGTAAAGTATATAAACCATCAGGATGTACTCACACGTAAAATGCTAAAATTAAATTTTCACTCAAAAATAAAAATATAAATACTTTATGGGTTTCAATTGGTAAAAAAAGTAACTCTCACAATACTCTGTTAGAAAAACATAAAATGTCCTTTTCTACTGTGTTGTAATGTATATAAACCATGAGGATGTACTCTCACACATAAAATGCTAAAATTAAATTTTCACTCAAAAATAAAAAATATAAATACTTTATGGGTTATCAATTGGTAAAAACAAAGTAACTCTCACAATACTCTGTTAGAAAAAACATAAAACGTCCTTTTCTACTGTGTTATAAAGTATATAAACCATCAGGATGCACTACCACACGTAAAATGATAAAATTAACTTGTCACTCAAAAATTAAAAATATAAATACTTAATGGGGTGCCAATTAGTAAAAACAAAGTAACTCTCACAATACTCTTTTAGAAAAACATAAAATGTCCTTTTCTACTGTGTTGTAAAGTATATAAACCATCAGGATGTACTCTCACACGTAAAATGCTAAAATTAAATTTTCACTCAAAAATAAATAATATAAATACTTTATGGGTTTCCAATTGGTAAAAACAAAGTAACTCTCACAATACTCTGTTAGAAAAACATAAAATGTCCTTTTCTACTGTGTTGTAAAGTATATAAACCATGAGGATGTACTCTCACACGTAAAATGCTAAAATTAAATTTTCACTCAAAAATAAAATATATAAATACTTTATGGGTTTCCAATTGGTAAAAACAAAGTAACTCTCACAATACTCTGTTAGAAAAACATAAAATGTCCTTTTCTACTGTGTTGTAAAGTATATAAACCATCAGGATGTACTCTCACACGTAAAATGCTAAAATTAAATTTTCACTCAAAAATAAGAAATAAAAATACTTTATGGGTTTCCAATTGGTAAAAACAAAGTAACTCTCACAATACTCTGTTAGAAAAACATAAAATGTCCTTTTCTACTGTGTTGTAAAGTATATAAACCATCAGGATATACTCTCACATGTAAAATGCTAAAATTAAATTTTCACTCAAAAATAAAAATATAAATACTTTATGGGTTCCAATTGTTAAAAACAAAGTAACTCTCACAATACTCTGTTAGAAAAACATAAAATGTCCTTTTCTACTGTGTTGTAAAGTATATAAACCATGAGGATGTACTCTCACACGTAAAATGCTAAAATTAAATTTTCACTCAAAAATAAAAATATAAATACTTTATGGGTTTCCAATTGTAAAAACAAAGTAACTCTCACAATACTCTGTTAGAAACAACATAAAATGTCCTTTTTTACTGTGCTGTAAAGTATATAAACCATCAGGATGTACTCTCACACGTAAAATGGTAAAATTAAATTTTCACTCAAAAATAAAAATATAAATACTTTATGGGTTTCCAATTGGTAAAAACAAAGTAACTCTCACAATACTCTGTTAGAAAAACATAAAATGTCCTTTTCTACTGTGTTGTAAAGTATATAAACCATGAGGATATACTCTCACACGTAAAATGCTAAAATTAAATTTTCACTCAAAAATAAAAATATAAATAATTTATGCATCTTCAATTGGTAAAAACAAAGTAACTCTCACAATACTCTGTTAGAAAAACATAAAATGTCCTTTTCTACTGTGTTGTAAAGTATATAAACCATCAGGATGTACTCTCACACGTAAAATGCTAAAATTAAATTTTCACTCAAAAATAAAAATATAAATACTTTATGGGTTTCAATTGGTAAAAACAAAGTAACTCTCACAATACTCTGTTAGAAAAACATAAAATGTCCTTTTCTACTGTGTTGTAAAGTATATAAACCATCAGGATGTACTCTCACACGTAAAATGCTAAAATTAAATTTTCACTCAAAAATAAAAATATAAATACTTTATGGGTTTCCAATTGGTAAAAACAAAGTAACTCTCACAATACTCTGTTAGAAAAACATAAAATGTCCTTTTCTACTGTGTTCTAAAGTATATAAACCATGGGGATGTACCTTCACACGTAAAATGCTAAAATTAAATTTTCACTCAAAAATAAAATATATAAATACTTTATGTGTTTCCAATTGGAAAATACAAAGTACCTCTCACAATACTCTGTGAGAAAAATATAAAATGTCCTTTTCTTCTGTGTTGTAAAGTATATAAACCATGAGGATGTACTCTCACAGCTAAAATGCTAAAATTAAATTTTCACTCAAAAATAAAATATATAAATACTTTATGTGTTTCCAATTGGAAAATACAAAGTACCTCTCACAATACTCTGTGAGAAAAATATAAAATGTCCTTTTCTTCTGTGTTGTAAAGTATATAAACCATGAGGATGTACTCACACGTAAAATGCTAAAATTAAATTTTCACTCAAAAATAAAAATATAAATACTTTATGGGTTTCAATTGGTAAAAACAAAGTAACTCTCACAATACTCTGTTAGAAAAACATAAAATGTCATTTTCTACTGTGTTGTAAAGTATATAAACCATCAGGATGAAATCTCACACGTGAAATGCTCAAATTAAATTCTCACTCAAAAATAAATAATATAAATACTTTATGGGTTTCCAATTGTTAAAAAAAATGTAACTCTCACAACACTCTTTTAGAAGAAACATAAAATCTCTTCGTCTACTGTGTTGTAAAGTATATAAATGATCAGGATGCCCGCTCACACGTAAAATGCTAAAATTAAGTTTTTACTCAAAAATGAAAAATATAAATACTTTATGGTATCCAATTGGTAAAAACAAAGTAACTCTCCCAATACTCTTTCAGAGAAAACATAAAATGTCATTTTCTACTGTGTTGTAAAGTATATAAACCATCAGGATGAAATCTCACACGTGAAATGCTCAAATTAAATTCTCACTCAAAAATAAAAAATATAAATACTTTATCGGTTTCAATTGGTAAAAACAAAGTATCTCTCACAATACTCTGTTAGAAAAACATAAAATGTCCTTTTCTACTGTGTTGTAAAGTATATAAACCATCAGGATGTACTCTCACACGTAAAATGCTAAAATTAAATTTTCACTCAAAAATAAATAATATAAATACTTTATGGGTTTCCAATTGGTAAAAACAAAGTAACTCTCACAATACTCTGTTAGAAAAACATAAAATGTCCTTTTCTACTGTGTTGTAAAGTATATAAACCATCAGGATGTACTCTCACACGTAAAATGCTAAAATTAAATTTTCACTCAAAAATAAAAAATATAAATATTTTATGGGTTTCCAATTGGTAAAAACAAAGTAACTCTCACAATACTCTGTTAGAAAAACATAAAATGTCCTTTTCTACTGTGTTGTAAAGTATATAAACCATCAGGATGTACTCTCACACGTAAAATGCTAAAATTAAATTTTCACTCAAAAATAAATAATATAAATACTTTATGGGTTTCCAATTGGTAAAAACAAAGTAACTCTCACAATACTCTTTAGAAAAAACATAAAATGTCCTTTTCTACTGTGTTGTAAAGTATATAAACCATCAGGATGTACTCTCACGTAAAATGCTAAAATTAAATTTTCACTCAAAAATAAAAATATAAATATTTTATGGGTTTCCAATTGGTAAAAACAAAGTAACTCTCACAATACTCTGTTAGAAAAACATAAAATGTCCTTTTCTACTGTGTTGTAAAGTATATAAACCATTAGGATGTACTCACACGTAAAATGCTAAAATTAAATTTTCACTCAAAAATAAAAATATAAATATTTTATGGGTTTCAATTGGTAAAAACAAAGTAACTCTCACAATACTCTGTTAGAAAAACATAAAATGTCCTTTTCTACTGTGTTGTAAAGTATATAAACCATCAGGATGTACTCACACGTAAAATGCTAAAATTAAATTTTCACTCAAAAATAAAAATATAAATACTTTATGGTTTCCAATTGGTAAAAACAAAGTAACTCTCACAATACTCTGTTAGAAAAACATAAAATGTTCTTTTCTACTGTGTTGTAAGGTATATAAACCATGAGGATATACTCTCGCACGTAAAATGCTAAAATTAAATTTTCACTCAAAAATAAATATTTAAAATACTTTATGGGTTTCCAAATGGTAAAAACAATGTACCTCTCAATACTCTGTTAGAAACAACATAAAATGTCCTTTTCTACTGTGTTGTACAGTATATAAACCATCAGGATATACGCTCACACGTAAAATGCTAAAATTAAATTTTCACTCAAAAATAAAAATATAAATACTTTATGGGTTTCCAATTGGTAAAAACAAAGTAACTCTCACAATACTCTGTTAGAAAAACATAAAATGTCCTTTTCTACTGTGTTGTAAAGTATATAAACCATGAGGATGTACTCTCACATGTAAAATGCTAAAATTAAATTTTCACTCAAAAATAAAAATATAAATACTTTATGGGTTTCCAATTGGTAAAAACAAAGTAACTCTCACAATACTCTGTTAGAAAAAACATAAAATGTCCTTTTCTAATGTGTTTTAAAGTATATAAACCATCAGGATGTACTCTCACACGTAAAATGCTAAAATTAAATTTTCACTCAAAAATAAAAATATAAATACTTTATGGGTTTCCAATTGGTAAAAACAAAGTAACTCTCACAATACTCTGTTAGAAAAAACATAAAATGTCCTTTTCTACTGTGTTGTAAAGTATATAAACCATGAGGATGTACTCACATGTAAAATGCTAAAATTAAATTTTCACTCAAAAATAAAAATATAAATACTTTATGGGTTTCAATTGGTAAAAACAAAGTAACTCTCACAATACTCTGTTAGAAAAACATAAAATGTCCTTTTCTACTGTGTTGTAAAGTATATAAACCATGAGGATGTACTCTCACACGTAAAATGCTAAAATTAAATTTTCACTCAAAAATAAATAATATAAATACTTTATGGTTTCCAATTGGTAAAAACAAAGTAACTCTCACAATACTCTGTTAGAAAAACATAAAATGTCCTTTTCTACTGTGTTGTAAAGTATATAAACCATCAGGATGTACTCTCACATGTAAAATGCTAAAATTAAATTTTCACTCAAAAATAAAAATATAAATACTTTATGGGTTTCCAATTGGTAAAAACAAAGTAACTCTCACAATACTCTGTTAGAAAAACATAAAATGTCCTTTTCTACTGTGTTGTAAAGTATATAAACCATGAGGATGTACTCTCACATGTAAAATGCTAAAATTAAATTTTCACTCAAAAATAAAAATATAAATACTTTATGGGTTTCAATTGGTAAAAACAAAGTAACTCTCACAATACCTGTTAGAAAAACATAAAATGTCCTTTTCTACTGTGTTGTAAAGTATATAAACCATCAGGATGTACTCTCACGTAAAATGCTAAAATTAAATTTTCACTCAAAAATAAAAATATAAATATTTTATGGGTTTCCAATTGGTAAAAACAAAGTAACTCTCACAATACTCTGTTAGAAAAAACATAAAATGTCCTTTTCTACTGTGTTGTAAAGTATATAAACCATCAGGATGTACTCTCACACGTAAAATGCTAAAATTAAATTTTCACTCAAAAATAAAAATATAAATACTTTATGGGTTTCAATTGGTAAAAACAAAGTAACTCTCACAATACTTTTAGAAAAAACATAAAATGTCCTTTTCTACTGTGTTGTAAAGTATATAAACCATGAGGATGTACTCTCACAAGTAAAATGCTAAAATTAAATTTTCACTCAAAAATAAAAATATAAATATTTTATGGGTTTCAATTGGTAAAAACAAAGTAACTCTCACAATACTCTGTTAGAAAAAACATAAAATGTCCTTTTCTACTGTGTTG
>CM038413.1:37108998-37140201 GCA_021498475.1 Saguinus midas | reverse complement strand
ACTAAATACAGAAGTTATTAAAGAAATCATGAATGCTCTGGAAAGGGCTGCTGTGGATGACAACACGTTTGTGTTGTTCAGCGCAGCTGGCAGTGTCTTTTGCTCTGGTCTTGACTTTGGGCAATTGTGAAGAATTTAAGGAATGACAGAAACAGAATGAGCACTGAAATTGTGGACACCATTAAGAACTTTGTGAATGTTTTCATTCATTTAAAAAAATATATTGTTGTATCTGTCAATGGCCCAGCCATTGGACTAGGTGCATCCATACTACCTCTTTGTGACTTGGTTTGGGCTACTGAAAAGGCTTGGTTTCAAACCCCATATATGACCTTTGGACAGAGTCCAGATGGCTGTGCTCCTCTTACATTTCCAAGAATCATGGGAGAAGCATCGGCCAATGAAAAGTTGATTGGTGGGAGAAAGCTCACAGCACGGGAGGCCTCTGCCAAAGGCCTGGTCTCCCAGGTGTTCTTGACTTCAACTTTCACCCAAGAGGTTATGATTCTAATTAAGTGGCTTGCCTCCTGTAATCCTGTTATGCTACAAAAGTGTAAGGCCTTTGTTTGCTGTAATATTACGATGGAGTTGGAACAGGCCAATGAGAGAGAGTGTGAAATGCTGAAGAAAATCTGGAGCACTGCAGAAGGGATAGAATCCATGTTAAAGTATGTTCAAACAAAAACTGATGAGTTTAAATAACCTGTGTGTCTCCTTAGGACCCAAGAATGGAGCTTAGCAGAATATATAATTATCTGAATATGCCCTACTTCATCTTCATAGCGCAACATAATTTCAATAATAGCTAAGACTTGGAGAAAGAATTGAAAACGTCTAAGTTCTTTCTTCAATATTATTAAGAAATTGTTAAGCATTGTAAATTTAAAACAAACAATAAATCAACTTATCTGCTCAAATATCATTATTGTATGCACATGAGAGCTGAAATTAAAAAGAAAGACTGTGGAAATGGAATCTAATGTCTTTAAATGTTGACTTCAACCCAGTAAAGCCCTTGTTAAGCCATTTAACTGTAAAATTGGGCCTTGAGGAGGCAGTGCACCCTCTGAAATAAGAGGTCAGGAGATTTGGATTTGATTTCCAGCCCTCTGCCAGTCAGTCAGCCACTCACTTTCAAGTGACAAGCCTTAGGTGAGTCACTTTCTGTCTCTGTGTCTTGATTTTTGCACAGGGATTTATGTGGGCTGTAAGGCCCACTGGGAAATGATTCCTTTTTCAGCTCAGTGCCTCTTTGGTTGAGTATACTTGTCAATCTGGACTTTAATACACCTATGATTTTGGATAACTCTATTACCTCTGCTAGAAATTAATACAGAAAATTCACAGTTGATTTAGAAGAATGATAATCATTTCTAAAGAATTCAAATATAACAGAATTCTTTATTACCAAAAGAATGCTCAACTCAAGTGGACACAGATCACTCATTCTAACTTCATCAGCTATAGCACTTAGAGACAACTTTTTGAAAATACACAGCTAAAACTTTCCCTGTTTTAAGTGCTATAGCACTTAAAACACTACCAGTTGTGTGTCTAGACTGTGTGTGTGTGTGTGTGTGTGTCTGTCTGTCTGTCTGTCTCCAGGCCTGAGCTTTAAGTGCTATAGCACTTAAAGCAGGGACAGTTTTAGCTGTGTATTTTGAAAAAGTTGTGTGTTCTACAAGTGAAAATCTACTTCTGTTGTTACTTTTGGTCCACAGGAGAAATGGGAGTCCTTTTCAGAGAGCATGGGAGACCCATGAGTCCTTTGCAGTCCTTTTGTCTGCCTCTGAGGGCTAAATGAGAGTGTGAAGCACTTTGGGAGGTGGCCAGGCACACAGTGAGGCTCGGTGTAGAGCAGGGCTGCTGTCCTGGTGGGATGATCACAATCATCATGAGCCATGTCTGAAAGAATTAATCACATTTTATATACAAACATGCTCTCTGTTTGACGGTGCTGTTGTTTTTTATGAGAACATCACTGACAATGCTTTAACCTGATAGCCCTGCCTAATTTTGTTCTATGTAATAATGTGTGGGCTTGAGGAGGAGGCAGCATTTTGGGAAAAGTGGGAGAACAAATGTGTGAATTAAAAAGGTGTCTCTTCCTTTGGAGCATGGATGGGTTCAAAGCCCTCCTCATACTACTAAGTATTTGGCTTGACACTACCAGTTGTGTGTCTAGACTGTGTGTGTGTGTGTGTGTGTGTTCCAAGGCCTGAGCATCACCTTCTTCCTGTGGTAGCATGTTACTCAGAACCTTGGATAACCCCCAGCCCTCCTAAAAGCACAATACATGTATGTTATAAGATGTTTATCTTGATGATTGGTGAGAGGGTGGTGATTGAAACCAGATCATTTCCCATTTACCACTGAGGCCAGCTCACCTTTGCTGAAAAGGGTTCTTGGCTCTCACTTTGTAGCAGGAACTCCTAAGTTAATCAAGACTTTTTAAGAGTTTCAGGCTGAAAGTCAAGATCTCTTAGGTTAGACCCAATGTTAAAATTTGAACTGGGCAAATTCTCATTAGAGACAAGGGGCCAAAGACTGTGGAAATGGAATCTAATGTCTTTAAATGTTGACTTCAATCCAGTAAAGCCCTTGTTAAGCCATTTAACTGTAAAATTGGGCCTTGAGGAGGCAGTGCACCCTCTGAAATTAGAGGTCAGGAGATTTGGATTTGATTTCCAGCCCTCTGCCAGTCAGTCAGCCACTCACTTTCAAGTGACAAGCCTTAGGTGAGTCACTTTCTGTCTCTGTGTCTTGATTTTTGCACAGGGATTTATGTGGGCTGTAAGGCCCACTGGGAAATGATTCCTTTTTCAGCTCAGTGCCTCTTTGGTTGAGTATACTTGTCAATCTGGACTTTAATACACCTATGATTTTGGATTAACTCTATTACCTCTGCTAGAAATTAATACAGAAAATTCACAGTTGATTTAGAAGAATGATAATCATTTCTAAAGAATTCAAATATAACAGAATTCTTTATTACCAAAAGAATGCTCAACTCAAGTGGACACAGATCACTCATTCTAACTTCATCAGCTATAGCACTTAGAGACAACTTTTTGAAAATACACAGCTAAAACTTTCCCTGTTTTAAGTGCTATAGCACTTAAAACACTACCAGTTGTGTGTCTAGACTGTGTGTGTATGTGTGTGTGTGTGTGTGTATCTGTCTGTCTGTTTCCAGGCCTGAGCTTTAAGTGCTATAGCACTTAAAGCAGGGACAGTTTTAGCTGTGTATTTTGAAAAAGTTGTGTGCTCTACAAGTAAAATCTACTTCTGTTGTTACTTTTGGTCCACAGGAGAAATGGGAGTCCTTTTCAGAGAGCATGGGAGACCCATGAGTCCTTTGCTGTCCTTTTGTCTGCCTCTGAGGGCTAAATGAGAGTGTGAAGCACTTTGGGAGGTGGCCAGGCACACAGTGAGGCTCGGTGTAGAGCAGGGCTTCTGTCCTGGTGGGATGATCACAATCATCATGAGCCATGTCTGAAAGAATTAATCACATTTTATATACAAACATGCTCTCTGTTTGATGGTGCTGTTGTTTTTATGAGAACATCACTGACAATGCTTTAAACTGGTAGTCCTGCCTAATTTTGTTCTATGTAATAATGTGTGAGCTTGAGGATGAGGCAGCATTTTGGGAAAAGTGGGAGAACAAATGTGAATTAGGAAAGGTGTCTCTTCCTTTGGAGCATGGATGGGTTCAAAGCCCTCCTCATACTACTAAGTATTTGGCTTGACACTACCAGTTGTGTGTCTAGACTGTGTGTGTGTGTGTGTGTGTGTTCCAAGGCCTGAGCATCACCTTCTTCCTGTGGTAGCATGTTACTCAGAACCTTGGATAACCCCAGCCCTCCTAAAAGCACAATACATGTATGTTATAATAAATTTATCTTGATGATTGGTGAGAGGGTGGTGATTGAAACCAGATCATTTCCCATTTACCACTGAGGCCAGCTCACCTTTGCTGAAAAGGGTTCTTGGCTCTCACTTTGTAGCAGGAACTCCTAAGTTAATCAAGACTTTTTAATAGTTTCAGGCTGAAAGTCAAGATCTCTCAGGTTAGACCCAATGTTAAAATTTGAACCAGGCAAATTCTCATTAGAGACAAGGGGCCAAAGACTGTGGAAATGGAATCTAATGTCTTTAAATGTTGACTTCAACCCAGTAAAGCCCTTGTTAAGCCATTTAACTGTAAAATTGGGCCTTGAGGAGGCAGTGCACCCTCTGAAATAAGAGGTCAGGAGATTTGGATTTGATTTCCAGCCCTCTGCCAGTCAGTCAGCCACTCACTTTCAAGTGACAAGCCTTAGGTGAGTCACTTTCTGTCTCTGTGTCTTGATTTTTGCACAGGGATTTATGTGGGCTGTAAGGCCCACTGGGAAATGATTCCTTTTTCAGCTCAGTGCCTCTTTGGTTGAGTATACTTGTCAATCTGGACTTTAATACACCTATGATTTTGGATAACTCTATTACCTCTGCTAGAAATTAATACAGAAAATTCACAGTTGATTTAGAAGAATGATAATCATTTCTAAAGAATTCAAATATAACAGAATTCTTTATTACCAAAAGAATGCTCAACTCAAGTGGACACAGATCACTCATTCTAACTTCATCAGCTATAGCACTTAGAGACAACTTTTTGAAAATACACAGCTAAAACTTTCCCTGTTTTAAGTGCTATAGCACTTAAAACACTACCAGTTGTGTGTCTAGACTGTGTGTGTATGTGTGTGTGTGTGTGTGTATCTGTCTGTCTGTCTCCAGGCCTGAGCTTTAAGTGCTATAGCACTTAAAGCAGGGACAGTTTTAGCTGTGTATTTTGAAAAAGTTGTGTGTTCTACAAGTGAAAATCTACTTCTGTTGTTACTTTTGGTCCACAGGAGAAATGGGAGTCCTTTTCAGAGAGCATGGGAGACCCATGAGTCCTTTGCTGTCCTTTTGTCTGCCTCTGAGGGCTAAATGAGAGTGTGAAGCACTTTGGGAGGTGGCCAGGCACACAGTGAGGCTCGGTGTAGAGCAGGGCTTCTGTCCTGGTGGGATGATCACAATCATCATGAGCCATGTCTGAAAGAATTAATCACATTTTATATACAAACATGCTCTCTGTTTGATGGTGCTGTTGTTTTTTATGAGAACATCACTGACAATGCTTTAACCTGATAGCCCTGCCTAATTTTCTTCTATGTAATAATGTGTGGGCTTGAGGAGGAGGCAGCATTTTGGGAAAAGTGGGAGAACAAATGTGTGAATTAGGGAAAGGTGTCTCTTCCTTTGGAGCATGGATGGGTTCAAAGCCCTCCTCATACTACTAAGTATTTGGCTTGACACTACCAGTTGTGTGTCTAGACTGTGTGTGTGTGTGTGTTCCAAGGCCTGAGCATCACCTTCTTCTTTCTGTGGTATCATGTTACTCAGAACCTTGGATAACCCCCAGCCCTCCTAAAAGCACAGTACATGTATGTTATAAGATGTTTATCTTGATGATTGGTGAGAGGGTGGTGATTGAAACCAGATCATTTCCCATTTACCACTGAGGCCAGCTCACCTTTGCTGAAAAGGGTTCTTGGCTCTCACTTTGTAGCAGGAACTCCTAAGTTAATCAAGACTTTTTAATAGTTTCAGGCTGAAAGTCAAGATCTCTCAGGTTAGACCCAATGTTAAAATTTGAACCAGGCAAATTCTCATTAGAGACAAGGGGCCAAAGACTGTGGAAATGGAATCTAATGTCTTTAAATGTTGACTTCAACCCAGTAAAGCCCTTGTTAAGCCATTTAACTGTAAAATTGGGCCTTGAGGAGGCAGTGCACCCTCTGAAATAAGAGGTCAGGAGATTTGGATTTGATTTCCAGCCCTCTGCCAGTCAGTCAGCCACTCACTTTCAAGTGACAAGCCTTAGGTGAGTCACTTTCTGTCTCTGTGTCTTGATTTTTGCACAGGGATTTATGTGGGCTGTAAGGCCCACTGGGAAATGATTCCTTTTTCAGCTCAGTGCCTCTTTGGTTGAGTATACTTGTCAATCTGGACTTTAATACACCTATGATTTTGGATAACTCTATTACCTCTGCTAGAAATTAATACAGAAAATTCACAGTTGATTTAGAAGAATGATAATCATTTCTAAAGAATTCAAATATAACAGAATTCTTTATTACCAAAAGAATGCTCAACTCAAGTGGACACAGATCACTCATTCTAACTTCATCAGCTATAGCACTTAGAGACAACTTTTTGAAAATACACAGCTAAAACTTTCCCTGTTTTAAGTGCTATAGCACTTAAAACACTACCAGTTGTGTGTCTAGACTGTGTGTGTATGTGTGTGTGTGTGTGTGTATCTGTCTGTCTGTCTCCAGGCCTGAGCTTTAAGTGCTATAGCACTTAAAGCAGGGACAGTTTTAGCTGTGTATTTTGAAAAAGTTGTGTGTTCTACAAGTGAAAATCTACTTCTGTTGTTACTTTTGGTCCACAGGAGAAATGGGAGTCCTTTTCAGAGAGCATGGGAGACCCATGAGTCCTTTGCTGTCCTTTTGTCTGCCTCTGAGGGCTAAATGAGAGTGTGAAGCACTCTGGGAGGTGGCTAGGCACACAGGTAGGCTCAGTGCAGAGCAGAGCTGCTGTCCTGGTGGGATGATCACAATCATCATGAGCCATGTCTGAAAGAATTAATCACATTTTATATACAAACATGCTCTGTTTGATGTGCTGTTGTTTTTATGAGAACATCACTGACAATGCTTTAACCTGATAGCCCTGCCTAATTTTGTTCTATGTAATAATGTGTGAGCTTGAGGATGAGGCAGCATTGGGGAAAAGGAGGAGAATAAATGTGTGAATTAGGAAAGGTGCATCTCTTCCTTTGGAGCATGGATGGGTTCAAAGCCCTCCTCATACTACTAAGTATTTGGCTTGACACTACCAGTTGTGTGTCTAGAGTGTGTGTGTGTGTGTGTGTTCCAGGCCTGAGCATCACCTTCTTCTTTCTGTGGTAGCATGTTACTCAGCATCTTAAATAAGTTTTGACCTCCTAAAAGCACAATACATGTATGTTATAAGATGTTTATCTTGATGATTGGTGAGAGGGTGGTGATTGAAACCAGATCATTTCCATTTACCACTGAGGCCAGATCACCTTTGCTGAAAAGGGTTCTTGGCTCTCACTTTGTAGCAGGAACTCCTAAGTTAATCAAGACTTTTTAAGAGTTTCAGGCTGAAAGTCAAGATCTCTCAGGTTAGACCCAATGTTAAAATTTGAACTGGGCAAATTCTCATTAGAGATAAATAAAGACTGTGGAAATGGAATCTAATGTCTTTAAATGTTGACTTCAATCCAGTAAAGCCCTTGTTAAGCCATTTAACTGTAAAATTGGGCCTTGAGGAGGCAGTGCACCCTCTGAAATTAGAGGTCAGGATATTTGGATTTGATTTCCAGCCCTCTGCCAGTCAGTCAGCCACTCACTTTCAAGTGACAAGCCTTAGGTGAGTCACTTTCTGTCTCTGTGTCTTGATTTTTGCACAGGGATTTATGTGGGCTGTAAGGCCCACTGGGAAATGATTCCTTTTCAGCTCAGTGCCTCTTTGGTTGAGTATACTTGTCAATCTGGACTTTAATACACCTATGATTTTGGATTAACTCTATTACCTCTGCTAGAAATTAATACAAAAATTCACAGTTGATTTAGAAGAATGATAATCATTTCTAAAGAATTCAAATATAACAGACTTCTTTATTACCAAAAGAATGCTCAACTCAAGTGGACACAGATCACTCATTCTAACTTCATCAGCTATAGCACTTAGAGACAACTTTTTGAAAATACACAGCTAAAACTTTCCCTGTTTTAAGTGCTATAGCACTTAAAACACTACCAGTTGTGTGTCTAGACTGTGTGTGTGTGTGTGTGTGTGTGTGTGTGTATCTGTCTGTCTGTCTCAGGCCTGATCTTTAAGTGCTATAGCTCTTTTTTTTTAATTTTATTGCATTATAGGTTTTGGGGTACATGTGCAGAATGTGCAAGATAGTTGCATAGGTACACACATGGCAGTGTGTTTTGCTGCCTTCCTCCTCTTCACCCATGTGGTATTCATCCCCAGGCTATCCCCCCAGCCCCCGTCCCTCCCCATTTCCCCAACAGTCCCCAGTGTATAGTAAACCTCTCTGTGTCCATGTGTTCTCATTTTCCTCACCCACCATGAGTGAGTATATGCAGTATTTCTTTTCTGTTCTTGTGTCAGTTTGTTGATTAATGATGTTCTCCAGATTCATCCATGTCCTTACAAAGGACACAAACTCATCATTTTATTGCTGCATAATATTCCATGGTGTAGGAGCCACAGTTTCCCAGTCCAGTCTATCATCGATGGGCATTTGGGTTGGTTCAGGTCTTTGCTATTGGATGGTGCTGCAATGAACATCGTGTGCATGTGTCCTTATAGTAGAAAGATTTATAGTCTTTTGGATAGATACCCAGTAATGGGATTGCTGGGTCAAATGGAATTTCTATTTCTAGGTCCCTGAGGAATCGCCACACTGTCTTCCACAATGGTTGAACTAATGTTACCTCACCAACAGTGTAAGAGTGTTCCTCTCTCCACATCCTCTCCAGTACATCTGCTGTCTCCAGATTTTTAATGATGCCATTCTAACTGGTGTGAGATGATATCTCAATGTGGTTTTGATTTGCATCTCTAGGCCAATGACCAATGATGATGAGCACTTTTCATATGTTTGTTGGCCTCATGTATGTCTTCTTTGTAAAGTTTCTGTTCATATCCTTTGCCCATTTTGAATGGGCTGTTTATTTTTTCTGTAAATCTGTTTTAGTTCTTGTAAATTCTGGATATCAGCCCTTTGTCAGATGTGTAAACTGCAAAGATTTTTTCCCATTCTGATGGTTGCCGATTCAGTCTAGTGACTGTTTCTTTTTGGAAATAAGAGGTCAGGAGTTTGGATTAGGTCCCATTTGTCTATTTTGGCTTTTGTTGCCAATGCTTTTGGTGTTTTGGTCGTGAAGTCCTTTCTCTATGTCCTGAATGGTTTTGCCTAGATTTTCTTCTAGGGTTTTTATGGTGTCAGGTCTTATGTTTAAATCCTTTAATCCATCTGGAGTTAATTTTAGTGTAAGGTGTCAGAAAGGGGTCCAGTTTCTGCTTTCTGCACATGGCTAGCCAGTTTTCCCAACACTATTTATTAGATAGGAATCCTTTCCCCATTGCCTGTTTTGTCTGGTTTATCAAAGATAAATATGGTTGTAGAACTGTTGTGTTGCCTCCAAAAGATGCTCCTGTTCTGTTCCATTGGTCTATATTCTCTGTTTTGGTACCAGTACCATGCTGTTTTGATTACTGTAGCCTTTAGTATTTTGAAAGTCTGGTAGCGTGATGCCTCCGCTGTGTTCTTTGCTTAGAATTGACTTGGTTCTAGACTCTTTTTGGTTCCATATGAAATTCATGGTGGTTTTCCAGTTCTGTGAAGAAATTCAATGGTAGTTTGATGGGGATAGCATTGAATGTGTAAATTACTTTGGGCAGTGTAGCCATTTCACAATATTGATTCTTCCTAACCACGAACATGGAATCTCCATCTGTTGTTGTTGTCCACAGGAGAAATGGGAGTCCTTTTCAGAGAGCATGGAAGACACATGAGTCCTTTGAAGTCCTCTTGTCTGCCTCTGAGGGTAAAATGAGAGTGTGAAGCACTTTGGGAGGTGGCCAGGCACACAGGTAGGCTCAGTGCAGAGCAGAGCTGCTGTCCTGGTTGTGTGGCCCCAGTCATCATGAGCCATGTCTGAAAGAATTAATCACATTTTATATACAAACATGCTCTCTGTTTGATGGTGCTGTTGTTTTCCATGAAAGCATCATTGACAATGCTTTAAACTGGTAGTCCTGCCTAATTTTGTTCTATGCAATAATGTGTGAGCTTGAGGATGAGGCAGGGTTGGGGAAAAGGAGGAGAATGGATGTGTGAATTAAAAATGCATCTCTTCCTTTGGAGCATGGATGTGTTCAAAGCCCTCCTCATACTACTAAGTATTTGGATTTACACTAACAGTTGTGTGCCTAGACCATGTGTTTGCATGTGTGTGTGTGTGTGTATCTGTCTGTCTGTCTGTCTGTCTCAGGCCTGAGCTTTAAGTGCTATAGCACTTAAAACACTACCAGTTGTGTGTCTAGACTGTGTGTGTGTGTGTGTCTGTCTGTCTCAGGCCTGAGCTTTAAGTGCTATAGCACTTAAAACACTACCAGTTGTGTGTCTAGACTGTGTGTGTGTGTGTGTGTGTGTGTGTCTGTCTGTCTGTCTGTCTGTCTGTCTCAGGCCTGAGCTTTAAGTGCTATAGCACTTAAAACACTACCAGTTGTGTGTCTAGACTGTGTGTGTGTGTATCTGTCTGTCTGTCTGTCTGTCTGTCTGTCTGTCTCAGGCCTGAGCTTTAAGTGCTATAGCACTTAAAACACTACCAGTTGTGTGTCTAGACTGTGTGTGTGTGTCTGTCTGTCTGTCTGTCTGTCTGTCTCAGGCCTGAGCTTTAAGTGCTATAGCACTTAGAGACAACTTTTGAAAATACACAGCTAAAACTGTCCCTGTTTTAAGTGCTATAGCACTTAAAACACTACCAGTTGTGTGTCTAGACTGTGTGTGTGTGTGTGTCTGTCTGTCTGTCTGTCTGTCTCAGGCCTGAGCTTTAAGTGCTATAGCACTTAGAGACAACTTTTGAAAATACACAGCTAAAACTTTCCCTGTTTTAAGTGCTATAGCACTTAAAACACTACCAGTTGTGTGTCTAGACTGTGTGTGTGTGTATCTGTCTGTCTGTCTCAGGCCTGAGCTTTAAGTGCTATAGCACTTAAAGCAGGGACAGTTTTAGCTGTGTATTTTGAAAAAGTTGTGTGTTCTACAAGTGAAAATCTACTTCTGTTGTTACTTTTGGTCCACAGGAGAAATGGGAGTCCTCTTCAGTCAGCAGGGACGACACCTGAGTCCTTTGCAGTCCTCTTGTCTGCCTCTGAGGGTGAAATGAGAGTGTGAAGCACTCTGGGAGGTGGCCAGGCACACAGGTAGGCTCAGTGCAGAGCAGAGCTGCTGTCCTGGTTGTGTGGCCCCAGTCATCATGAGCCATGTCTAAGTAATTAATCATATTTCATATGCAAGCATGCTCTCTGTTTGACTGTGCTGTTGTTTTCCATGAAAGCATCATTGACAATGCTTTAAACTGGTAGTCCTGCCTAATTTTGTTCTATGCAATAATGTGTGAGCTTGAGGATGAGGCAGGGTTGGGGGAAAAGGAGGGAGAATGGATGTGTGAATTAAAAAAATGCATCTCTTCCTTTGGAGCATGGATGTGTTCAAAGCCCTCCTCATACTACTAAGTATTTGGATTTACACTAACAGTTGTGTGCCTAGACCATGTGTTTGCATGTGTGTGTGTGTCTGTCTGTCTGTCTCCAGGCCTGAGCAGCACCCCCTTCTTCCTGTGGTAGCATGTTACTCAGCATCTTAAATAAGTTTTGGCCCTCCTAAAAACACAATACATGTATGTTATAATAAATTTATCTTGATGATTGGTGAGAGGGTGATGATTGCAACCAGATCATTTCCCATTTACCACTGAGGCCAGATCACCTTTGCTGAAGAGGTGTCTTGACTCTCACTTTGTAGCAAGAACTCCTAAGTTAATCAATACTTTTCAAGAGTTTCAGGCTGAAAGTCAAGATCTCTCAGGTTAGACCCAATGTTAAAATTTGAACTGGGCAAATTCTCATTAGAGACAAGGGGCCAAAGACTGTGCCGATGGAATCTAATGTCTTCTAACATTGACTTCAATCCAGTAAAGCTCTTGTTAAGCCATTTAACTGTAAAATTGGGCCTTGTGGAGGCAGTGCACCTCTGAAATTAGAGGTCAGGAGATTTGGATTTGATTTCCAGCCCTCTGCCAGTCAGTCAGCCACTCACTTTCAAGTGACAAGCCTTAGGTGAGTCACTTTCTGTCTCTGTGTCTTGATTTTTGCACAGGGATTTATGTGGGCTGTAAGGCCCACTGGGAAATGATTCCTTTTCAGCTCAGTGCCTCTTTGGTTGAGTATACTTGTCAATCTGGACTTTAATACACCTATGATTTTGGATTAACTCTATTACCTCTGCTAGAAATTAATACAGAAAATTCACAGTTGATTTAGAAGAATGATAATCATTTCTAAAGAATTCAAATATAACAGAATTCTTTATTACCAAAAGAATGCTCAACTCAAGTGGACACAGATCACTCATTCTAACTTCATCAGCTATAGCACTTAGAGACAACTTTTTGAAAATACACAGCTAAAACTGTCCCTGTTTTAAGTGCTATAGCACTTAAAACACTACCAGTTGTGTGTCTAGACTGTGTGTGTGTGTGTGTGTGTGTCTGTCTGTCTGTCTGTCTCCAGGCCTGAGCTTTAAGTGCTATAGCACTTAAAGCAGGGACAGTTTTAGCTGTGTATTTTGAAAAAGTTGTGTGCTCTACAAGTGAAAATCTACTTCTGTTGTTACTTTTGGTCCACAGGAGAAATGGGAGTCCTTTTCAGAGAGCATGGGAGACCCATGAGTCCTTTGCAGTCCTTTTGTCTGCCTCTGAGGGTTAAATGAGAGTGTGAAGCACTTTGGGAGGTGGCCAGGCACACAGTGAGGCTCGGTGTAGAGCAGGGCTGCTGTCCTGGTGGGATGATCACAATCATCATGAGCCATGTCTGAAAGAATTAATCACATTTTATACACAAACATGCTCTCTGTTTGATGGTGCTGTTGTTTTTTATGAGAACATCACTGACAATGCTTTAACCTGATAGCCCTGCCTAATTTTGTTCTATGTAATAATGTGTGGGCTTGAGGAGGAGGCAGCATTATGGGAAAAGTGGGAGAACAAATGTGTGAATTAGGGAAAGGTGTCTCTTCCTTTGGAGCATGGATGGGTTCAAAGCCCTCCTCATACTACTAAGTATTTGGCTTGACACTACCAGTTGTGTGTCTAGACTGTGTGTGTGTGTGTGTGTGTGTGTGTGTGTTCCAAGGCCTGAGCATCACCTTCTTCTTTCTGTGGTAGCATGTTACTCAGAACCTTGGATAACCCCCAGCCCTCCTAAAAGCACAATACATGTATGTTATAAGATGTTTATCTTGATGATTGGTGAGAGGGTGGTGATTGAAACCAGCTCATTTCCCATTTACCACTGAGGCCAGCTCACCTTTGCTGAAAAGGGTTCTTGGCTCTCACTTTGTAGCAGGAACTCCTGAGTTAATCAAGACTTTTTAAGAGTTTCAGGCTGAAAGTCAAGATCTCTCAGGTTAGACCCAATGTTAAAATTTGAACCAGGCAAATTCTCATTAGAGACAAGGGGCCAAAGACTGTGGAAATGGAATCTAATGTCTTTAAATGTTGACTTCAATCCAGTAAAGCCCTTGTTAAGCCATTTAACTGTAAAATTGGGCCTTGAGGAGGCAGTGCACCCTCTGAAATTAGAGGTCAGGAGATTTGGATTTGATTTCCAGCCCTCTGCCAGTCAGTCAGCCACTCACTTTCAAGTGACAAGCCTTAGGTGAGTCACTTTCTGTCTCAGTTTCTCAATTTTTGCACAGGGATTTATGTGGGCCTTAAAGCCTACTGGGAAACAATCCCTTTTTCAGCTCAGTGCCTGGTTTGGTGAGTATACATGTCAATCTGTATACATGTTAATACACCTATGATTTTGGATTAATTCTATTACCTCTGCTAGAAATTAACACAGAAAATTTACAGTTGATTGACAAGAATGAGAATCAGTTGTAAAGAATTCAAATATAACCAAATCCTTTATGACTAAAAGAATGCTCAACTCAAGTGGACACAGATCACTCATTCTAACTTCATCAGCTGTAGCACTTAGAGACAACTTTTTGAAAATACACAGCTAAAACTTTCCCTGCTTTAAGTGCTATAGCACTTGGCTATGTGATGACCTCTTGGTAATTTCCCTCCCCCATATCACACAGATAAGATAAAGCAAGCATAGCCTGGGGGTGGGCAGATATACTTGTTACACCCCAGTTCCCCTGGGCATACCCACTGGCCTCAGATGTTTCAGGGAAAACAGGTGATGCTCCTCTCTTTCTGAGTGTTGACAATGGGCCACTGGGGGCAAAGGAGAACTGGCAAGGAGGATAGTGCCTCATCTTGAAAGAAGTGGCTCCTGGAAGCAGGAGATGTGGGAGAGGTCCCCCAGGCTCCCCCAGGCTGTTCTTAGACCAGGAAAAGGGGCCACTCTGACCACCCTCCTCAGTGGCTCTCATTCTCTGGGGGGTGTCCTTGCCCAGCCAAGCCCAGGTGCACACCCTGCAATGACCTTTCAAGGATACTTGTTACTTCTTTGTACTTCTTTGAGTCTTTACATCTCCTCCTGCTACATTTTAAGGCATTTTTATAGTGTGTAGTTTTGCCTAATACTCTTATGGCAAAAAAAAGGTGAGACCTTTATAGTGTGTAGTTTGGCCTAATAAAACATCTTTATGGCAAAAAAAAAAAAAAAAAAGAGGGTGGGATCTTTGTAATTTTGGGCACATCACTTTCATTATGTGGAATTTTGTTTCAAGCTTTTCTAAAGTGAGTGCATTCCAGTTTTGTCCTTAGATTTAAGGTTTTCATCTTAACTAGCACAAGCATTTTTCTTTTGTTTTCTAGATTTGAAGAATTTTTAAAATTTTTAAATTTAAATTGTTTGTACAGGTGGATTTTGGTCACATGGATAAGTTCTTTGGTGGTGATTTCTGAGATTTTAGTGCAGCCATCACCCAAGCAGTGTACACTGTTCTCAATCTGTGGTCTTTTATCCTTCCCTCAATCCTCTTCCAGCCTTCCTCCCTGAGTCCCTAACATCCATTATATCATTCTTATGCCTTTGCATCCTCATACCTTAGCTCCTACTTACAAGTGAGAACATATACTTGGTTTGCCATTCCTGAGTTACCTTACTTGGAATAATGGCTTCCAGCTCCATTCAAGTTGCTGCAAAAGACATTATAACATTCTGTTTTGTGGCTGAGTAGTACTCCATGGTGTATATATACTACATTTTCTTTATTGACTCTTTGGTTAATGGGCACTTAGGTTGGTTCTATATCTTTGTAATTGAGAATGAGCACTAGTGTTTTCTATTATGTATTTTAACTGTAGCTATAAAATAGTGAACTTGTCCTTACTGTGTGACTTTTTCAAAGCTTCAGTGAAAAGTCTGAGTCCTTCTAACTAAGTCCCTGTAACTTAGTGAGGCTTTTCCTTTTAACAGTATGGTCAGCCACACATAGAAGAATTACTTTTCATGCAGCAAGCCTCCTCAGCTTCAGGCTCACAGCTGAACTCCTGGCATTCTCTTCTCATACATGCACTTTTGTCATTGAACAATCATCTTCCCTGAAATTCACCTGTTTGCCAATCTCTATTCTTTCCCTCTGCTTTATCTTTTTCTTCCTATTGGTTGTCCCTACCTTACTACATTTCCTGTACAACCTCACATTATGTTATGTTACCATGATCTCTTTTCTAGAAAAATAAGTAACAGCAGCACAAGAACTTAGTTTTTTTTCCATTGCTGTATTTCCAGCACCTGGAACAGTCCTTGGCACTCAGTAAGAATTCCGTATCTGTTGAGTGAACAAATGGATTTTTACAAAATCCTTTCAGCATTATTATTTTTATCCTCATTGAATAGACAGCAAAACTAAAGATGAAAAATAGGCCAAGTCATAGAACAGGTGGTAGATCTGGATTAAAATTCAGTGTTCCGACACTGGAAATTGCTGTTTTCAGAAAAGCAGAAAATGAAATGAAAAATCTGGTGCTTGGGCTAGGAGACAGGGACTAAGGGAATGACACTGTGGGCAGATGATTTTGCTGAGTGTCTCTTTAGCATGTATCTAAGTCACTTTTATTAGAGGTTGGCCTGGCTGATTTTTGTTTCTAATTATGTCATATGCTAGCAGCATATGTATGGTGACCCTTGCATACAAAATAGAACTAGATTAACCCCTTAGTCTGGGGTCATCCACCATACCAACTCCCCTTTCTGAATTTGTTTGCTGAGCTTCTAGATTGTGAGAGTTAAATAGTCAAGGAAAGTCCCTGATCAGCTAGAAAATAAAAATATCAGCATATACATGCTTGTTTTTATTCCATAGAATTCATCAAATAACAATGATTTACTTATGTACTTTCTTCTATGTGATGTCACTGAAAAGAACAACACAATAAAAATGCAACTCATTACACATGTTAACCAAAGAAGTGGGAACAGAAGAAAAATGTCCTTTTGAAACTATTTGAAACAAAAAGTTTAGAAAATATTCTTTTTTTTTTTTTTTTGAGACAGAGTTTCACTCTTGTTACCCAGGCTGGAGTGCAATGGCATGATCTCGGCTCACCGCAACCTCTGCCTCCTGGGCAACTCTCCTGCCTCAGCCTCCCAAGTAGCTGGGATTACAGGCACGTGCCACCATGCCCAGCTAATTTTTTGTATTTTTAATAGAGATGGGATTTCACCATGTTGACCAGGATGGTCTCGATCTCTTGACCTCGTGATCCACCCACCTCGGCCTCCCAAAGTGCTGGGATTACAGGCATGAGCCACCATGCCCAGCCAGGAAATATTCTATGAAGATACTTTCCAAAATCTGTTTATAGATTTTTTAAAAAGTATACATATTTTTGTAAATATGTTATTGCCACAGAATGTAAACTGTGGATTTGTACAGTTTGTATTCTGCAGTTAATGGGGACATGTGTCATACAGTTTTATTTCAATTTGTTACTATGTATAGCCTGAAAGTACTGAAGAAAGTAAGTCTGGTAAGATGAAACAGGTCTGTTCTAAATTGCATACTTAACTTGCTGATATCTTGCCTCAAACAGAAAAGCAATATGTAGGAGAATCATACCAGAGAATAGACTTTTACTTTTTCTCTGCCCATGTTAATAAATAAGTACATTTGTGACTTGAGGGACCTCAAATCCCTTGGATTCCCCCATGCTCATTGTTTTGGAAATTGCATTCCCGATTTCTCACTGCTTTTGCCAATATAGCAACTCAAAAGCTGCATTAGATTACATTTTAAACTGTGTGTGAGGTGTATGTGTGTGTGTTTGTGGGTGTTTCTTTAGGAATCAGTGTTTGAAATATATGGTCTTAGCTGAAAGCCAGACATAGTTTCCATTTAGTCATATTGCAGAGTCCTTTCTCTTAAATCACAGAAGTAAATAGAAAAAAAAGCAAAATGCAAAAATGAAACAGTTGGCATGATGTACTCACTTTTCTCTCAGGTGACAGAGCAGCAGGCCCCACTTTCATGCCTCATCTGGGCAGGGTGTATCCACAGAGCAGGGGGCCCACTCCCATGCTTCATCTGGGCAGAGGGTATGCACAGAGCAGGGGGCATCCTCCCATGTTTCATCTGGGCAGAGGGTATGCACAGAGCAGGGGGTTCCCCTCCCATGCTTCATCTGGGCAGGGGCTATGTGCAGAGCAGGGGCATCCCTCCCATGTTTCATCTGGGCTGGTGGTATGCACGTGTCAGAAGGGCCAGATGGGACTGTGAAGGGTGATCCCCCAACACCAGCTGTGGCTACTGGTGTCTGGCTGAGTGTTGTCATTCTAGAATTTGGGCTCAGTATTTACATTTATAGGTTTATAAAAGTTAGAAATCTCTATTTCCATTGAAATCTCATGATTTTCCACTATCAACAACTAATCATAATTTTTAAACATACAAACTGATGACAAAACACAATATCCCAGCCACAAAGTAAAATCCAACAGGAGTTCAAAGTTTGACATGTTGGCCCAGGTGCTGAACAGTCATCCCAAGAAGGAGCCATGAGAAGCAGCAGACTTCCTCATCCTTGAAGGGCCAGCTTCTAATCTGTTTGTGATAGAAAGATGCTCTCATACCTGCTTTGAGGTGTTTCTGGCTCTTTATTTTCTAACTCTATTCTTACTTGTCAAGGAACCACTGTCCAGAGCTGCTGGCTATCAGCCAACTTGAGAGGATGCTGCAGCCTCTGTGAGGCCACCGCCCCTCATTTTTCCTTCCTTGACTTTCCTCATTTTTACCACCCAGGTACAAGGCACCCAATTGTACTGGAGAGAGGTGATGGACTAAAGGGATTAGAATTTAAAAAGATTTTGTTATTTTTATGAACTATATATTTATATAACATGTTTTCATAAAGTAAATATTTGTATGAATGCCTTCATAGTTCAAAGAGCAAATATGAGATGGTGAAATGTGCCATGGAATGGCCCTGTTGTTTCATCTGCTGTATTCTCAGTGGGTCCCCTCATCCAGAACTCGATGATGTGACTCTCACTCCCTGAAGCCTCTCCTTTCTCCCATAGACCCCATTTCCCCTGCTCCTACCCCTACCTCAGCAAGCAAAGGGAGGTGAGAATCCAGCTGTGGATTTCTCCATGTCTGGGTCATTCTGACAAGATCGCATATCAGGGGCCCCTGTGGGGAGGGGAAGAAATGAGAAACTAGATTAGAGTGGTGCTTGGTGGGGAGTGAGAAGGGAAGGCCTATCAGCAGAATGCTTCCAAGTGGGCTTCAGCAACACAGTTCCCTCAGTGCAAACCTCCCGGGAGGATTTAACGATCCAGTTCCGGTTCCTTTGAAGATGCATCTCTTTATTCCTCAGGTCACCCAGGAGGTACACATTAGTTAACATGCCCACATCTGAAGACAAGCAGTGCTTCTCAGCGGGAAGTGTGGCTAATCCACTGAAAGAAGCAAAACCTTTTCCTAATTG
The DNA here is from genome assembly GCA_021498475.1 of Saguinus midas. Classification (NCBI taxonomy): domain Eukaryota; kingdom Metazoa; phylum Chordata; class Mammalia; order Primates; family Cebidae; genus Saguinus; species Saguinus midas. The sequence continues at coordinate 37,121,380 of CM038413.1, read as the reverse complement.
GGATGAAATCTGCCCTGGCCGACCTCCTCCACAGTGAGGGATGACTCCCTTACTCAGAGCAGGGCTCATTCACCTTGGTTCTTCTGCCAGTCTTCCATTCCCTACAGGTCTATTGGAGAATAAAAAAAGGGACTTATTAAAAGTATCCTACCTATTAATTCTTTAATGTCTATCAGTTTGTGGGAAAAATCCCAGAAGACCTTTTCAAATCATTTCATTTTCTAGCCAGGCAAAATTCTTGGTAAAGGGTTTTCTGTCATGTTTGTACACAAAGAGGTCATTTCTAAGTAAGCCCTCAGGTTGTAGATGTTCTGGGTAGGTGGCTTATGAGTTATTCACTCAAAAAGCTGAATACTAGTTCCCTATCGAACTTGTGTCTAGGGTAACAAAATTGAGATTCTGAGTGGGAAATGTTGACATTTTCATATGCTTTTCTGCTTTTTTTTCTATAAGTTTCAGGGGCTGAATTTTGCAGCATTAGTAAAGCAATAATTTGTGGGATGCTGTTAGTATAATTTTTATTTGGAATTGAGATTAAAATGTACTATATCACATATAGCTGTATTTTGCAGCAGTAATGAAAATGTAGAACATCATTTCTTTTCACAAATCAATTATTCTTTCTTTGCAGTCCATGGGAATTATTACTGAATAGGCCTTTCATTTTCCAGTTTTGGATTTTATATACTTAGAAGAGTATTTTCAGTTAAAAAAGTTTTGCATTTTACAAATTTTAAAGAGCTCATTCTCTCAGATAACTGAGAAAAAGATGGCATTTTCATTGACAGAGCAAGCATTATGACATTGTGACTAAAGTAGCTATGACTCAGTATCTCAATAACTTTTTATGGATGTGTTATATATACTATGGTTAGCACAGTAGAAAAATATATTTATGTAGGGTCAGAAAGATGACTCTATGTTTTAGTTCTGTCCTTTTTGGCTGGAGGAACTTGAATAATTCACTTGGTATTGTAGGAATTGTTCCCAGGACACAGATTCTAAGACAGACATTGGTGTTCAGGTGTTTATTAGGGAGCACTTCGGGATGAGCAGCTGTGGAAGGGAGAGGAATGAAGGAGGATTGGACAGAGGAGCAGTTTAGCTGAGATGTACCTGATAGCCTCAACTACCCCACTGTAGCTCTGGAGCTAGAATGTTCCTGCAGATTTCTCCTTTGTTGAACCTTTATACCTCTTACTCAGTCACTGGGTGCTGGATACAAACTGGAAGGGTGTGACCAGTTGGAAGGCAAATTTTGCACCTTAGTCTATCTCTCTCTTTCTCTTTTTTCTTTGTTTCTTTTTTCTTTCTTTCCTTCTTTCTTCCTTCCTCCCTTCCTTTCTTTCCCTTCCTTCCTTTCCTTCCCTTCCTTCCCTCCTTTCTTTCCTTTCTTTCTCCCTCCCTCCCTACATTTCTTCCTCTCTTCTTCTTTTTCCTTTCTCTCTTTCTTTCTTTTTGAGACAGGGTCTCCCTTTGTCACCCAGGCTGGAGTACAGTCATACAATCTCAGCTCAATGCAACCTCCATTTTCTGGATTCAAATGATTCTCATGCCTCAGCCTCCTGAGTAGCTGGGATTACAGGTGCCCACATCTGGTAATTTTTGTATTTTTAATAGACATGGGGTTTCACCATGTTGGTCAGGCTGGCCTCAAACTCCTGACCTCAAGTGATTCACCTGCATTGGCCTCCCAAAGTGCTGGGATTACAGGCATGAGCCATCATGCCTGGCCTGCACATGAGGCTAATTTCTGAAGAGACCCACAGCTGAACATTGCTTACTGACAAGTTCCCTCTGAAGCTGGGGTGAGTCCCTTTTTCACAATGGACCCAGGTGGGGAAATATCAGAAATATCTATCCATCCCACTTGACTTCTGTGAGCTTCAGTTTTCTTATAAATACTGTATGAAGACTGAATGCAATGCCTGTAATACACATAGCCTAGTGCTTAGAACTTCATTAACTCACAAAAAACACTATGATTATTATTACTCAAAAGGTAGCAGTTGGGACAGGTACTTTCACAGTATCTGTTCAGACAGAAATACAGATGCTTTTAGCATAATATTATTCATAAGTACTTGTTAGATAACTTACAGCTGTAACAACTTCTTGAATACCTAGTATTCTGTTTGTTTGCTTGGAGAGAAAAGTCCAAGGTATTTTTGTGGCAAATTAGGAAGACAGGATTGTATAAAGATACAAAGATACTGGAGTGTCTCACAGAACTCTGAGACAGGAATCCAGATGGATGTTAGAAACAATTGACATAGAAAGACATAATGGTTTATTCCACATGTTTATCTCTGCTTTCTAAAAGCAGCAGCAGCAGCACTGAAACACATTTGTGTTCACTTTTTCTCCTTTCTTGTCCTGCAGATCACCTTCCTTCATTTCTTTGGTCTCTCATGGCAGAAAATATGGTAGTGACAGTGTCCAAGCTTTATATATTAGATCCAGCATCTAAGCAGTTCTGAAATCTGTGGAGGGCTCTGACTGGTTTGACTTAGGTCAGGTGTCCAGCCCTGAATCAATCAAAGGTGGCCAGGGTCGCATTTTCTTGTGGCTCTTTCTGCTTCATACATTGTATAATTAGGAGTTGCAAGGGAGCAGTGGAGTTTCAAGACAATGCCAAGAAGGTACAGAGCAGGTAAAACAGTAGGCACCCACATACTTGGAAAGCTGGGGAAATGCTTTTCTTAGATGTTATCTTAGAACAACAAAAATAATGTGGATCACTAAGAAAAGTAGATTATGGATTAGAGGGTAACAGGATTTATATCTGCTGGTAAAAGTGCCTGATAAACTCTAAAATAACATTGCAGTCTCAAAAGATACCACAGTTTCTGCCAGCTCAACAATATAAACTATTTATATTGGATTTTTGGAGTTAAGTGGAGCTTCTAAAAACTATTTTCTGAAACTGCATAGCTGTTCTCAGCTCTCTGTTACATTTTCTGATCTAATGCCAATATAATAGTCCTGATGTCCTTGCAATTGTCAAAAGTAAAAGAGATGAATGAAATAATTTTGAAAATGTATTTTCTCATATCCAATATCCAATTCACTAATGTGGGTGAATTTTCTCTCTCTGATAAGCAGCATGCTCCAGCATGGGAGTCAGACACACTTGGGTTTGAATTCTGACTCATCTCCTGACTAGCTCTCTCATCTTGAGCAAGTAACTCTCACTCTTCAACTAGTAAATGTTCCTATATCCTTAAAAACTTCAGCATCTTCTTTCTCTTCAATGAAACCTCTCACCATCTACTTGCCTGAAAGCCAGCTCATTTATAAGAACACTTCCCCTGAGGTCTTCTCAAGATTGGCTTGTGTTGTTTTTCTCATATCCCACTTGCCTTTGATGTTGCCCCCCTCCCCAAGATCTCATTCCCAACTGTCATTGTCAGATACTAGGTATCCTTTTTCCCTTGAAACAAACAAACAAAAAAATAAGTTGAATTTAAAAAATAAAATAAGCCCCTCTTTAGTGAGACTTACACATTTATTTGTGTAAGCTTCTTCTCCCTTTTAACAATCAAAATTCTGTGGACATACCTTTATTCATTGATCCTTTTGACATCAATCTAGGTATCCTTAGATGGCAGCCTTCTTTTCACACCCAAACTCTTTCCATTATCTCATATGACTTCAAAAACCATGAAGATGCCTTCACATTTTAGCCTCTCCATTCCTAGACTACATCATTTTCAATTTCCTCTTTACAACAGTACTGTAAACACCCATCTCCAATAGACAAGTCTTGGGCTGTGTCATTACTAGAAATGGTGCCATGTCTGAAAACCTAAATTAAAACCATTAAAAACCTATTATTGAACATTAAAAAATTATCTCTGAAATTCTGACTTAAAACCATTAAAACCATTTAAAAACCAGGATTTTGAAACCATTAACATCATGGCTTCCTATCATTTCGGTTCACATGTTGAGTACTGTTGCAGTGACAATTTTGCAACCTCATTATGAATTCTAATCCATTAACCCCTCAATGTTCTATCTTCTAGCCCCCTGCTTCTTGTTATTATTCATTGTCTGGCTTACTTTCTATAATTCTCTATTGTGATCACCCTTTTGCAAATATCATCACCTCTGTTGACTTCCTCTACATTTTTCCCCACCTACCCATGAAACTCTAATCTTGAATGCACTCAAACACATATTCTATTACCTGTATTCAAGCAGCAGAGGATTGCTGGAGAAAATCTTCCAGTCATCTCAGTAGTATTAAAAATTTGTGTTCACTGGCACCATTTGGGATCTCACTATTACACCCCTAGGTTTTCATATATGCAAATCCTTTCTACTTTCTTTAAATCTCCAATACTTCTCCCCACTACTCTTTGGAGGTAGCAATATTCTTTACTTTGAGAGAACAGAAGCTTTCATATGGCATTCCCCTCATTTTTCGCTGACACATCAACAAACCTACATCCATGTTCCCTCCTTCCACCCTCCTGATAATGCAGAAAATATCCCTTTTTCCATAGAAGGCCCATCCTTCCACATGAGCTCTGAGTTCCATTCCATCAACTCTCAGGGTCTTCATTCATCTGTAATCCTTTCTAGTTTGCACCTTATTTTCTTGCTCTCAACTTAAGTTTTCCTATAATGATCTGACATGCTCTGATATGATGAAAAATTATTCCTGGACCCCACATTTCTCCCTACTCACTAGTGTATCTTTCTACTTCCTTTATAGCCAAACTTTTAAAGTGAGTTGTTGACACTTGCTGTCTCCATTTCCTCTGATTTCATTCATTCTTCAATCCATATTTTCATATTACCAAAGCAAAGGGTGATTTTGAGTCTTCATGTTATTTGATCTCTTAGCATCCAAGCCCAGCATCAGTTTTCCAACCACTTAGGCTTTCTTGCCAAACCTATCTTGATCTTCCATTGGCACCCTGATTCTCTAATCACAAATATTTGACAATTTTTTTGCCCTCAAAGTTTCAACATCCAGCAGTTCAGCAAAGCTTGACTTTTTTTTCCTTCTCAAAATGTAACCCTGTTTTTTTCCATTCTCTGCAATGATCTCTGCTCAGTCAATGAGTACCCATTCTTGGTTTCCTGATAGCTACAGTAAGGCCAATGGGTACTACTCAGTCTTCATTTTTCTTGCCTTCTCAGCAGCATTGCTACTCCTACCACCAACCTCACCTTATGCTGGCCATTCACTGAAATATCCTCCTAACTGATCTGCTTCACTTAGATATCTATGTTCCACTACATTTTAATTTCCACTGTCATTCCAACTTCCCAATCCATGATTTGTATGTAGTACAGCTTTACAGCTCTTTCTCCAATTCTTCTTCCTCTCTTAGCCACATACTCAAACAATAATTAGTTGCTTATTTTGTTTACAAAAAAATCTCTTTGCCAACAATCACATTCTATATAATAAATCTCTTATTCACTCATAGAATTTCTTCTCCTGTAGCTTTTCACATATTTATTCTAACCACATTTTACAATCCATAGCTACCTAAGAGCAACATGTACATCCTATTTCTTCACATCATATTATCTCTCTGATATGCCTTTTTTTCCCTCTCTTTTGCAGAATAAGACCTGTACTATTACTCTCCTGTGTATGGTGATGAGAAAAATCCTGTAAGTGTGATATTTTATTATCAAACTGTATGCAAGTTTATGTTATGGTAGAAACTGTATGTTAAGGGTGGATAGTTAATGAATTAATAGAAAAATCAGGCTGAAGTAAAGAATTAAAGATAAGCACACACATACACCTTAAACATTTAATTTTAATTTTATATATAGAAAGTTATTACAATTCTGGGATGCATAGCCACAACCATTATTTAGATTAAGCAGATTTTAGTTCCCCATCATCTTTTTGTAGCAGCTTAGGATTCTCTATTATGCAACTAAATTCTGTGATTTCCAGTCTCCATTTTTTTAAAGATAATAACTATCTAAATGATTTCAAATAACCTGAATTTGGAAGAGTGTTTTTTTTTTTATATTTTTGTCTCCAAACTTTCAGAATGGTCTCATCCACACCAAATAAACATTTTTTAAATGTCTTGTATTCATTCAGTCTTTCCAATGCATTCAGTTTTATTAGAAACATCTCTCTTTTTATTCTCATAATTCATGGATTGTGTGCTAATTTTAAAATTTACATAATTGTTATCAAAAGTATAACTGGTATAAGCAGATCTCAGAACAAACATCACTGTCTCTGGATGTGCATACAAATCTGCTGATGAGAGCCTAAATGTATGACAGTCAATGCTCTCCACATATGCAGACCCTGTAGTCATTATGATCTATTTCCTTTCAAAGGGCAACAAATACCTTTTTTTTTTTTGAGACAGAGTGGCACCAGGCTGGAGTACAGTGGAGCCATCTCAGCTCTCTGCAACCTCTGCCTCCCAGGTTCAGGCAATTCTCCTGCCTCAGCCTCCCAAGTAGCTGGGACTACAGGTGTGCCACCATGCCCAGCTAATTTTTGTATTTTTAGTAGAGAAGGGGTTTCACCATGTTGGCCAGGATGGTCTCGATCTCTTGACTACATGATCCACCTGCTTCAGCCTCCCATAAGTGCTGGGATTACAGGTGTGAGCCACCGCACCCAGCCTGAACAAATAACTTTATGTTTAAATAGGTAAAAAATGGGCATTGAAATAAGGAAATATATATTGTCTGTAAGTGCAAATTATTACAGCAAATGAGTCATTTATTTTTAGTGGTAAAATTTAAATTAATTTTAATTAAGATGTCTTCAGTAAAGGTCAATTATCTAATAAGTAGTTTTCAAAACCTGGTAACTAAATTTACTAATATAATTATGTTATTACTTCTTGTATTTGTATATATAAATGGACATTGAAGTTCAGCTAAGAGCACTCTTTAAAGTTATTGACATCTCAGATTCTCTTAGTATATGCAGTTTAATATAACAATGTTGCTTCAGGTATAAAGTTTATTTAAACAGATGTTGCTTATTAATACAACTAGTCATATTTTTACCATATGACATAGTAGGAGGCAAAAAAGGGGTTCCTTTAGAATATAGTATCCCTTACACTTTCATGTTTTTGATAGCTATAAAAGGAATTTAGAAAAAAATTCTTTTGCAGGGTATGAATACATTTACATAATCTGTTTCAATGGTGATCATTTTTTACTTCAAATATTCAAGAAGATGGAGCCATCTCTCTGGCAATAAAATTGGTTATAAAACTAATTGACATTGGTCTAAGAGAGATCAAACTCAACTATTCTCAAAACAGAGAAAGACTCTATGGTTCTTAACTAATATTTACTAGTTATACACTTCCAGATAGATGGTATTCTTTCTCATTATATGTTGTTTAGGGTAGATACTAGGGTAGAATGCAGATATGAGTAATAAGAGTTCTGTTTACTATTTCTAACTCTTAAACCACTACCATTAAAATAGAGGTAGTTATAGAAAATTTAGTAAAATATTATTTAACTATATATTTATAGCTACTAAATTTATGTCATTTCTTAAGAATCGGTGGTTAGACTCAAATTTATTTATAACACCTAAATTTAATTTAAAAAAATCTATTGCTATATAATGGCTGTGCATATTTTGTGGCCACATGTGGTATTTTGATAGCTGTATAGAAGGTGTAATGAAGCAATCAGGGTAACTGGAATATCCATCATCTCAAACATGTATCATTTTGTGTTTGTGTGGAATATTAATATTATAATTCTTTTCTAGCTATTTTGAAATACACAATAATTATTGTTCACTATAATTTTCCTACTGTACTATTAAATACTAAAACTTATTCCTTCTGTATTTCTGTGTCCCTTAACCAACTTCTCTTCATCCCCCTCTTCCCTTCCCAGCCTCTGGTAACATTTCACTCTGTCCCCATGAGATTTACTTTGTGAGTTCCTGTGTATAAATGAGACCATGTGATGCCTAAATTTAAATATTATGCTGAAAAGAAAATATTTGCATAGACTCCTCCCACTTATGCCGGTGCTCATGCACGTGTTCTCCCTTGAGGGATATTTATCAGCCATCACTCTTGCCTTGTCCCTTATCTTCCCTAAGAGCTAAATCCAGGTGGATGAACTGAAGTGAAAGAAGGGAGCGCAGTGTAATGGGCAAAATGGTGATTAATAGGCAGCAATGGAACCAAGATGAAAATGGTTCTGTGAACTGAGGAGGTGGAGGCTCCCAGCCTCCATCGGTGAGCTCAGATAAGTGGAAGCATCTTCTCTGGAGAGACTGGCAAGGGTGCTGGGTCAGTTTCTGCAGGGTCGGAGAAGGCAGAGACCACGATGGTGTGTTGCAGGGACAGGTAGGGCCTTGCGAGCTCACAGTGGGGCATGGACTGTTAATGGAATATAGAAAGGAGGGTACTTGCTGACATCTCTTATTTACATCTCTTTTTTTTCTTCTAATGTCTAGCTATGTCATACACATTAAGAATTATCATTTAGGAAAACAGTGACTATGTATTTTACAAATACAAGATTGAAAAGGCTGCATATTTCCCTCCTTCTACACTTGTCATTCTTATTCAGCTTATTTGTATCTGTAGAGTATGTGTAATTTTTCCATGTGCAAAAATGCTGTTTGTATGTAATAGACTACTGACTTTATCATATATTTGAGCAAAACTGAAGAAATAATAAGCATCATTGATATTTGTACAGAAATATGATAAATGTGTAACCATGGTGCTCATTACATTAAAAGCTCATTTTGCTCCTGCTTTGGAAGAATCGGCCTATGTGTTTGACATTTGAAATATAAATAACCCCAGCACTTTGTGGGGGCTGAGACAGGTGGATCACCTGTGGATGGTAGTTCAAGACTAGCCTGACTTACATGAAGAAATCCTGCCTCTACTAAAAATATAAAATTAGCCAGGCATGGTGGCACATGCCTGGAATCCCAGCTACTTGAGAGGCTAAGGCAGGAGAATCACTTAAACCTGGGAGGCAGAGGTCATTGTGAGCCGAGATCACGCCATTGCCCTCTAGCCTGTGCAAGAAGAGTGAAACACCATCTCAAAAGAAAAGAAAATCAAAGAAAAATAAAGAACTAAGATCTTAGAGATAATACATTGAAATTAACTTATTGAATGTTATCTGTTTTAAAAATGTCAGCATTGCTTTGTAAATATATTGCTTGACATTGCAGCATTTTCAAAAGGTTAACTACACTTTTGCAGTCTTAAAATGTTTTAAATTTTCTTTCTGAGATTTTTCCACAGTTTATTAGGAAAATAAGCATAAAAGAAAAACAATAGAAATGCTTTGTTGTGGCCGGGCACGGTGGCTGACGTCTATAATCCCAGCACTTTGGGAGGCCGAGGCAGGTGAATCATGAGGTCAAGAGATCCAGACCATCCTGGTCAACAAGGTGAAACCCCATCTCTACTAAAAATACAAAAATTAGCTGGGCATGGTGGTGCATGCCTGTGGTCCCAGCTACTTGGGAGGCTGAGGCAGGAGAATTGCTTGAACCCAGGAGGCGGAGGTTGTGGTGAGCTAAGATCATGCCATTGCACTCCAGCCTGGGTAACAATAGCAAAACTCCATCTCAAAAAAAAAAATGTTTTGTTGTAAAGGTGACTTAACAGATAAGTTTAAATATAGGGAATTTGGCACTGTGTTGAATGTCTCAATATTAGCACATAAGCGATCTTAAATAAATGTCTAGTGCATTAGACACTCTTTAAGACAAAGTTATCAGAGCTCTGCTTCCAAGGACAGGCTGGCAACATATTTCAGGAAGGATGTGATGATTCTAATGTAGCCTTTGAGCTATGAGAGCAATACAGTAGTGAAGACTCATGAACATTGTTTCCTTCCTGTCTCCCCCTTAAGCCCCAGAAATGTTAGGGGACAAGAAGAAAAGTAAAGCCTCTGCTGCATATTTTTCAGGCACCAAACAGCATAAAAGGGCAGTATGATACTACAAACTTTGGCTAATAAAACAAACTGACACAATTAAATGACTACTGAAAATAAACATTGTGGTTTCAAAGATTTGTTGATGACTTAGGGTGAAGTTTTCATATTATGCACCTGCTTAATGTGGGACGATTCCCTTTCTTTTTGTTTATTTAATAAGTATTTGTTAAGTACCTGTGTCCACTAGGCACTATTTTAGGTGCTGGTGCTTCCGTGCTAGACAGAGCCCCTGCACTCATACAGTTCTCACTTTGTGGGTTAGGATGCAGACAGCAAATCAGTAAACAGACACAAATACATGACACAATTTCAAATGCCAGGTGTTTAAAGCATTCCACCTGATTTTTCTGAAGGAAGGGGCAAATAACTTTCTGCTGGCTTAGATCTGTGCTGACTAGGACACAGATCTTACAAACTATTATTTGTAAGAAACTATGGTTACTCAGAAATACACAGGAGTATTTATATTTTTATTATAAATATACAATCAATAAGGGCCCTGGGCATTTGATTTTTATTTTATTTCAATGATAAAATGGGTCTAGTAATGTTAGTTGTCATAGTTACTAGTGATGATTTAATGTTAGTGAATTTACTTCACATTTAGCATAGGAAAAGTATGGATTTATTATTTGTGAATTAGAAACAGAATAAAACCTAATTAAATTACTTGTCCTGGTGTAAGAATCAGCATATGTGAATTATTTTTGCATTTTCTGAATTATGAAGTTCTTAACAAAATGAGAGGTATTAAAGGCCCACAGCAATGGTTCTTAAACTTAGGGATTACCCATGAACACTGATAAAAGGCAGATTGCAGGGCTCAGACATAGCACATTCTGATTCTTTTATGTGTTGACTATTGCCCAGGAATCTGGGTTTTCAATAAGCATCCTGAGTGATTCTAATAAAGATGGTCCTGGAACCCCACAGAGACCCACTCTTGTTGGGTTGTATCAGATATATATGAGTTGATTTTTCTTTTATTTTTCAGTGACACTCAAGCAACTGCAGGAACAATTTTAAGTACTCTCTGACATAAGTATCTAGGAAGCAGTAGTGGAATATATTTTATACAAAAGTAATAGAGTAGTTGTATGCCATAAGACCAAAGTTCCTGGCTCCTGTCCTAGAATAATATAGTATTGTTTAATTAACAGGTGGACACTAATCAAAAAAAAGATAAATATATATAGAATTAGAGAAATACCATACAGAAGGATGGAGTCTCACAGTGCCTGGAATTTTCAAAATCATCAATCAGAGTAATAATTTTAAATGTGCCACAAAGTAGTACCATAATCCAAATAAGTTATACATTCATTTGCTTAACTTTCATCCATGAAAATCTTTATATAATTACTGCTTGTTCTTTTGAAATCCTTTCCTACTGTGTATTTTGTAAAAGCTCAAAATAGATCAAAACTAGTTGTTACCCTATTTACTTCTGTAAACACAAAACTCTGTTAAGGCTTTTAGGTGAAGTAAGCCCAAATATAGGCTATGTTCTGTCATGTATAACTAAAATAAAACTTCAGCCTAAGGAAACTCCTTTTGTAGACATTATTGGTACTACAAAAAGTACAAAAGTTAGCTGGGTGTGGTGGCACACAGAGACTATATCTCATGCTGCCTACTCTAGGTTGCAGTATGTTCCCAACACACATCTTTAATGGTTTAAAATTGTATTTCTATTTTTCCTTCAGTTTGTATGCTCTGTCAGCTGTATGCTTCCTCTGCATGTTTCCAAAGTGAAGAAAATGAAAAAATCTTTTTTCTAATACTGTATTAATAGAGAAATCTATATTTTTGGATTAATATTCTTTAATAAGAACCTAACTCAATAGGTTGCTCTCTAATTTATTACAATTCCCACTGGAACACTTCCCCAGGTTGACTGAAGGTCCAGGTTTTTTTCTTATTCTTCCTTCCATCCTCTATTCAGTTTCAGTTGAGAATCTACCAAACTAAGATTACATCGACCACTCAATTTTAGGCAGAAAGGGACTGCATTGATTAGTTCAACTGCCTCCTTTTCAAAGAAACTAAAGCCCATGGACCAATTTACAAAAGTGGATGTATTCTTCTTATCTGTGCTGTCCTATTGTTCAAGATCCTGGACTAGTCATAAAGCAAATGGTAGCTGATGGGAATTTCTGGAATGGGTTTAGGTGTGAGGAAGACAAAGGTCTAGTGGCAAGGTCAGCTCTCGAGGTAGGTTACTTGGATTCCTATCTACTTAATTGTGTGTTCTTGGGCAAATTACATAACTTTTCTGTGCCTCAATTTATTTGAAAGATGGTGTATAATAGTATCTATCTCACAGCGTAATTGTGAGGATTATTGAGCTATTCTTCCAAAAGTATTAAAACATGCGGGTAAACTCCAAGTAAACACTATTTTTACCCGAATCACAAAC
>CM038413.1:36984759-37108898 GCA_021498475.1 Saguinus midas | reverse complement strand
CTTTGGCCACAATAAGTTTGGAAATGTATTAGGTAATAAAGTGAATATTTAATTCACTTATCATAGATCCCATTTTACTGATGTTATGGTACTTATCACTATCTAAAATTATCTTGTAAAGTTCTTTATTTATTTGTTATATATGCTCATAAAATTCATTCATTTATTTATTCATTCATTCCTGCTATGCCTATCAGAAGCACTGGCCCAAATAAGAACTGTGATCTTTTCTTATTTCACTTGAAAGCATTCATTTCTGGGTGCCTGGTACTACTGGTTAAAAAGTACCCATGTGCATTTTTTACATCTATTTTAGTTCTTTTTTAATTCCTAAGTATGACGATTGGGTTTCCACACTCAAACCTGAGTGTGAACCTTTTACATCAGTACATTACCTGTCTGATGTTCAAAAATAAATTTCAATTTCAACTGTCCTATTAATTTTAAAAGTCTTCAAATTATGTTTCTAAAAACTGAAAAATTTGACGACTGGCCTGCCTCATTATCATGAGATTTCTATTTGATATAATATCAACTTATCAATTTACATGAATGTTGTTGATTTTGAGATTGCATGGCCTGTCACTACAATAGCACATTTTTGATAAGAATAAGGTCGATATAAAAGTATTTACTTTTAATGATTAAATTGGGATCTCTAATATCTTACCTTTGGGATACTTAGCAAATAGAAGGAAAAGAACTATTGACACAAAACACCATGGATGAATCTCAAAATAATCACATTGAATGAAAAAAGCCAGAAAAAAAGGAATACCTACTGTATGTTTCTATTTATATAAGTTAGAAAATGAAAAGTAATCTACAGTTACAAAAAGCTTATCAGTGGTTGCCTGTGGATCAGTGGCAGGAGGGAGACAGTACTGAAGGGTACAAGAAAACTGTTGGGATAAGTACATCTATTATCTCTAGTGGTGACAGCTCTATGGCTGAATACCCATGTGAAAACACCTAACTTTACACTTCTAATATGTGCAGCTTGGGTATCACTTGACTCCTCAATAAAGCTGTTTAAAATTTTTTGATAAAAATAAGTTCACATTGACCACCAATCAGGTTTAACTGAAATCTTACAAAATGAAGGAGATTATTTTCACTTTCAGAAGGATATCTGATCGCAGTTACATATCATGCCTTGTGGACAAGCAATTTCAGAATAAATACAGATTTCAAATACTTAAATGTCTGTATTTCTTCCCATTCATCCTTTTTATTATTTAAAAGAAGCTAAAGCATTTTACAAAAAAATTTTATCACTTCAATTTTCTTACAGAGACTCTCTGAAATTCAACAAACATTTAACTTTTTGGAAAAGATGGGACCTTAAACACCATCCTGTCCAACTTTCTCAATTTAAGGAAGTAAACTTAGCCCCTCCCCTTGTAGGGAGTTCATCCAGTCTCATGGCTTTGAAGTCAGCTCTATGTTGCTGACACCTACTTTGTCATTTTAATCTTGACCTCCCCACTGAACTACAGATGTTTATTCCACTGCCCACTAAACCACCTCACTTGACTATCTCATAAGTATCTAAAACCAATTGTGGCCAAAAGGTATCTTCTAATTCCCCTCACCACCGACTTCTCCTTGAATTTTCCCCATCTTAGTAATTGAACCATCACATGTTCAGTTGCTCAACTAAAACCTAGAAAACAACTCTTGACTACTCATCTCCTGCCTTCCACATAGAATCTACACTTAAGTTCTTAGCTCTGTCGGCAAAGTAGATTGCCAAAGCTGGCCCAGGCTCCATCTACACAGCTACTATGGCTTCTTACCCAGACAACAGCTCTGAAAGCTCCTCATTTCCTCTTCTGCCTCTACCAGTCATCACTACACAGTAGCCACAGTCATGAGGCCATCAATCCAAGATCTAGAACACTCTACAGACTTGCTGCCATCATTAAAGTGACATCCTAACTCCTTATTCTGCCCTAAAAGATCAAGGCCCTTTCCACCTCTCTAGCCTCATCTACCACTATTTCTTCTCTGGATACATTCCAACATTTCATACTGACTGTCTCAAACACACTAAACTCATTTCCACCCCAAAGCCAATGCTTTCCCACCTCCAGGCCTGAAATGCACACAGATACTTCACCATTCATATCTCAACTCAAATAACATCTTCAAAAGCTTCCCAGACCTCACAATCTACAGAAGCATCCCCTGGTGAGAAGCTGGTGGTGAGGGCAATCAGGAGCCCTTTGGCCACAATAAGTTTGGAAATGTATTAGGTAATAAAGTGAATATTTAATTCACTTATCATAGATCCCATTTTACTGATGTTATGGTACTTATCACTATCTACAATTATCTTGTAAAGTTATTTATTTGTTATATATGCTCATAAAATTCATTCATTTATTTATTCATTCATTCCTGCTATGCCTATCAGAAGCACTGGCCCAAATAAGAACTGTGATCTTTTCTTATTTCACTTGAAAGCATTCATTTCTGGGTGCCTGGTACTACTGGTTAAAAAGTACCCATGTGCATTTTTTTATGTCTATTTTAGTTCTTTTTTAATTCCTAAGTATGATGATTGGGTTTCCACACTCAAACCTGAGTGTGAACCTTTTTACAACATCAGCATATTACCAGTCTGATGTTTAAAAATAAAGGTCAATTTCAACTGTCCTATTAATTTTACAAGATTCCAAATCTCCTTTCTTAAACCTTTTACATCAGCATATTACCAGTCTGATGTTTAAAAATAAAGGTCAATTTCAACTGTCCTATTAATTTTACAAGATTCCAAATCTCCTTTCTTAAACCTTTTACATCAGCATATTACCAGTCTGATGTTTAAAAATAATGGTCAATTTCAACTGTCCTATTAATTTTACAAGATTCCAAATCTCCTTTCTTAAACCTTTTTACATCAGTACATTACCTGTCTGATGTTCAAAAATAAATTTCAATTTCAACTGTCCTATTAATTTTAAAAGTCTTCAAATTATGTTTCTAAAAAACTGAAAAATTTGACGACTGGCCTGCCTCATTATCATGAGATTTCTATTTGATATAATATCAACTTATCAATTTACATGAATGTTGTTGATTTTGAGATTGCATGGCCTGTCACTACAATAGCACATTTTTTGATAAGAATAAGGTCGATATAAAAAGTATTTACTTTTAATGATTAAATTGGGATCTCTAATATCTTACCTTTGGGATACTTAGCAAATAGTCACTTACATAATATACTATCTAAATGCACCAATTTAAACTTTTTTTTTTTTGATATGGAGTTTTGCTGTTGTTATCCAGACTGGAGTGCAATGGCCTGATCTTGGCTCATGGCAACCTCTGCCTTCTGGATTCAAGAAATTCTCCTGCCTCAGCCTCCTGAGTAGCTGGGACTACAGGCACACACCACCATGCCCAGCTAATTTTTGTATTTTTAGTAGAGATGGGGTTTCACCTATGTTTACCAGGATGGTCTCGATCTCTTGACCTCATGATCCACCCACCTTGGCCTCCCAAAATGCTGGGATTATAGGTGTGAGCCACCACACCCAGCCCAATTTAAACATTTTAAATTCCTTTATTTTCTTTTTTAGAATTTCAAAGCTTTCAGACACAATAGATTTTTTTTACCTGGTTTTTACATATTATAAATGATCTCATAGTAAATCATTAATCACTGGGATGTACATTTTATAAGGACAGAGATATTTATCCAGTTGGTTCATTGTATACCCCAGCACCTATTCCTGGCATATTATCAGCTTAAAATAATATATGTTGTTAAATACCTGCAAGCTCCTGTTTTATCTTATGGAGATCACCATATTACTTCCACATTTAGAGCATACTGCTAATATGTGTAATCTCTTCTTGCTATTGCTTGATGCCATGAAAATATTAAGCATGATCTGAACAGCAATTCTAAATTAAAAGTTCTTGACTTTCAAGTTATACAGTGATATGTGGCAAATGGGTGGCAAGAGATCAACATAGATTTTCACATAAGGTGTGATCAACATAGATTCTCTTACATTGTGCTTAGGAGGCAAGACTCAATATGGAGTCTGGATACACAGACTTCTCTAGGGCTAGGGAGAAAGCCACCAATGGAAGACCATCTATGCATGAGAGTATCAAATTTTATACTGATGCCAAGGTGAATGTTAAATAGTGCTACAGGGCTGATAATGAACGTTGCCATAATAAAGTAGTTAGAAGCAACCATTGTGAATCATAAAAAAGCAGCTCAGTTTTTGGTGTGCTGCAAGTAATTTATACTAATAAAAATTAAAATAGTCAAGTTAATGAATCATCATTCATGAATAATCAAGATTATTCCTAAGACATTACTCTTGCCCTCACATTTCTAAGAAAAAAGCAGCAGAGATACAACTAGTTTGCTGGGAACTACATAGAACATGAGTGGGAATGTGTGTCATCTGAATAACACCTATCATGTCAAAGTGTTATACCAGCCTGAGCATAGAAAGTCAACACCAAGACAAAAGTATGCCAAATTGCAGGGTCTTTATTGCCAGCAGCCATGGAGGACTCACGTCTCTCCAACCCATGGCCCCATAAAGAGGGTGACAAAACCTTTTATACTGGTAAAAATTACCTTGGGAGTGAGGGTAAGGGGTGGGGATTGGGGTGAGGGGCTTCAGACATTCTGAGGGCTAGTGGATTCTGTAAATCACCTTCTGGGAGGAGATGAGGGTGAGGAGATTCTGGACATTCGGAAGGCCAGGGGACTATTTGACATTCTGATTGTTACTTAAGTGGTTCACAAAAGCCAAGATTAGCATTTGTTTACACATTGTCTGTGTAGGGTGGCAATCACAGTCCTTAATTACTTATTCACATTTGGGTTATAGAGAGCAGTTTCAACAGAAAGCTGAGGTATGGTTGAGGTATGCAGTTTTATGGGGCTTTTTATCATGTCACAAAAGTAGGCTGACACTGCAGATCTGAAGCAAGCAGCTCTCTACCACCTAATACATCCTAAATATGAATCCCTGTTTTATCTTATGGAGATCACCATATTACTTCCACATTTAGAGCATACTGCTAATATGTGTAATCTCTTCTTGCTATTGCTTGATGCCATGAAAATATTAAGCATGATCTGAACAGCAATTCTAAATTAAAAGTTCTTGACTTTCAAGTTATACAGTGATATGTGGCAAATGGGTGGCAAGAGATCAATATAGATTCTCTTACATTGTGCTTAGGAGGCAAGACTCAATATGGAGTCTGGATACACAGACTTCTCTAGGGCTAGGGAGAAAGCCACCAATGGAAGACCATCTATGCATGAGAGTATCAAATTTTATACTGATGCCAAGGTGAATATTAAATAGTGCTACAGGGCTGATAACAAATGTTGCCATAATTAAGTAGTTAGAAGCAACCATTGTGAATCATAAAAAAGCAGCTCAGTTTTTGGTGTGCTGCAAGTAATTTATACTAATAAAAATTAAAATAGTCAAGTTAATGAATCATCATTCATGAATAATCAAGATTATTCCTAAGACATTACTCTTGCCCTCACATTTCTAAGAAAAAAGCAGCAGAGATACAACTAGTTTGCTGGGAACTACATAGAACATGAGTGGGAATGTGTGTCATCTGAATAACACCTATCATGTCAAAGTGTTATACCGGCCTGAGCATAGAAAGTCAACACCAAGACAAAAGTATGCCAAATTGCAGGGTCTTTATTGCCAGCAGCCATGGAGGACTCAAGTCTCTCCAACCTGTGGCCCCATAAAGAGGGTGACAAAACCTTTTATACTGGTAAAAATTACCTTGGGAGTGAGGGTGAGGGTGGGGATGGGGTGAGGGGCTTCAGACATTCCAAGGGCTAGTGGATTCTGCAAATCACCTTCTGGGAGGAGATGAGGGTGAGGGGATTCTGGACATTCTGAAGGCCAGGGGACTATTTGACATTCTGATTGTTACTTAAGTGGTTCACAAAAGCCAAGATTAGCATTTGTTTACACATTGTCTGGGTAGGGTGGCAATCACAGTCCTTAATTACTTATTCACATTTGGGTTATAGAGAGCAGTTTCAACAGAAAGCTGAGGTATGGTTGAGGTATGCAGTTTTATGGGGCTTTTTATCATGTCACAAAAGTAGGCTGACACTGCAGATCTGAAGCAAGCAGCTCTCTACCACCTAATACATCCTAAATATGAATCCCTGTTCCATCTTCAACCAAGTAACCTCCGGCATTTATAACCTGTTTCTTAATATGAAAATAAGAATAATCCCTGTCTAGATTTGTAAATAATAAAATTTATAAAGAAAAAGAAAAGTAAACATATACTTCTAATCCTTTGATCAGCATGGTCTGCCTACCTGGTTGGCTGGATGGACTGAGGAGAAGCTGGTTCAGAACCCACTGGGAAAGCTCCTATACAAGGTAAGATGACAAGTAAACAGGCCATTATTTAACAAACAAAATGACATCTTATAAAATATGCATTATACCACTTCACACCCACCAAGATGCCTGTAATCAAAAAGATAGTAATGGTTGACCAGAATGTAAAGAAACTGGAACCATCATGCATTGCTGGTGAGAATGTAAAATAATAAAGTCACTTTGGAAGATAGTTCCTCAAAATGTTAGGTATAGTTATCATATGAACCAGTAATTCCACTCCTAGGTATACACACAGAAGAAGTAAAAACAGATCTACACAAAAGCTTCTACACAAATGTTCACAGCAGCATTATTCATACTTGCAAAAAACATGAAAACAACCCAAATGTCCATCAACAACAGACAGACAAATAAAATGTGGTATATCCATATAATGAAATATTTGGCAATTAATAAAAAAATGCATGATCATACACAAAGATAGATAAACCTTGAAAACATGCTAATGAAAGAAGTCAGACACAAAAGACCACAAGTCACCTGATTGCACTGACATAATATGTCTAGAATAGGCAAATCTACAGAGATAGAAAGTAGATGAGTGGTTGCTTAAGGCTGAGAAATTTGGGAAAAATAGGGAGTGACTGTGAATGGGTATAAGATTTCATTTTGTGATGGAAATGTTACAGATTAGACAGTGGTGATAGCTGTACAACTTTGACTATATTAAAATTATTGAACTGTATACTTTAAATGGGTGAGTTCTATGGTATGTGAACTATATCTTGATAATGCTATTAAAATATATTGTGCATTATCTTTAAATAATTATAGCTTTCAACCATCAAATGACATGTCTTATCAAAATAAAGTATGGACATGTTGTCACCCCAACAGCTACATTCTATATAGTTCACAAAGTCCTCTCACAGCCCCCAGTCCCCATGACCAAGAGTGTTCCCCAGGGCATTTCTGCCAGAGCTCCCAGAGAAGATGCTTTCTCTTCCTAGGATCACAGGTGGAGCTGGTTTCAACTGGGGCTCCTTCTGTGACAAGAGAGAATAGGCTAACACTCTAATAAAAGCAGAATGAGAGAAGGAGTGGGGCAGTGGGATAAAGAAGGAGAAGAGGAAAGTGAGAAAGGAGGAGACACAGAGAGGAAGAGCACAGTAATTAATTATTGTTGGAGCATCTGCATCCAGCCATGCTGGCTAGTTTAAAGTGGGTTTCTGTAATTTGCTTTTAGGAGAGTCTTAATATGTTACTTCACTACAAACTCTTTTCCTACTTAACTGATAAACTTTCTAAGGATATATACACAAGTAAAACTAAATCCTGGGCATTTTTGTTTAATAAAAAGACACATGAAACATTGAAAAGAGCACACATAGCTCAGTGGTTAAATGAAGTCAGAAGACTTAGATTCAAATGTGAGTTCCAGGCTTACCTAAGTGACCTTGGGAACACACAATTTAACTTCCCCAAACCTTAGTTGCCACTTCTGTAAAATGGGAGCCCTAGGTTTGGTTTTCTTACAGACAGGCCACTGTCCACATTAAATAAAATAACTCATGGCAGTGTCTCAATACAGTACCTGGCATATGAGAACACAACAATATGACCCACCATTATTAGTGGTAAACTCATGATTTATCACAGATATATAGAGCATAAAAAGTATTGTTTTAAAGAAAAGAAAAGTAAATGTATACTTCTAATCCTTTGATCAGCATGGTCTGCCTACCTGGTTGGCTGGATGGACTGAGGAGAAGCTGGTTCAGAACCCACTGGGAAAGCTCCTATACAAGGTAAGATGACAAGTAAACAGGCCATTATTTAACAAACAAAATGACATCTTATAAAATATGCATTATACCACTTCACACCCACCAAGATGCCTGTAATCAAAAAGATAGTAATGGTTGACCAGAATGTAAAGAAACTGGAACCATCATGCATTGCTGGTGAGAATGTAAAATAATAAAGTCACTTTGGAAGATAGTTCCTCAAAATGTTAGGTATAGTTATCATATGAACCAGTAATTCCACTCCTAGGTATACACACAGAAGAAGTAAAAACAGATCTACACAAAAGCTTCTACACAAATGTTCACAGCAGCATTATTCATACTTGCAAAAAACATGAAAACAACCCAAATGTCCATCAACAACAGACAGACAAATAAAATGTGGTATATCCATATAATGAAATATTTGGCAATTAATAAAAAATGCATGATCATACACAAAGATAGATAAACCTTGAAAACATGCTAATGAAAGAAGTCAGACACAAAAGACCACAAGTCATCTGATTGCACTTACATAATATGTCTAGAATAGGCAAATCTACAGAGATAGAAAGTAGATGAGTGGTTGCTTAAGGCTGAGAAATTTGGGAAAAATAGGGAGTGACTGTGAATGGGTATAAGATTTCTTTTTGTGATGGAAATGTTACAGATTAGACAGTGGTGATAGCTGTACAACTTTGACTATATTAAAATTATTGAACTGTATACTTTAAATGGGTGAGTTCTATGGTATGTGAACTATATCTTGATAATGCTATTAAAATATATTGTGCATTATCTTTAAATAATTATAGCTTTCAACCATCAAATGACATGTCTTATCAAAATAAAGTATGGACATGTTGTCACCCCAACAGCTACATTCTATATAGTTCACAAAGTCCTCTCACAGCCCCCAGTCCCCATGACCAAGAGTGTTCCCCAGGGCATTTTTGCCAGAGCTCCCAGAGAAGATGCTTTCTCTTCCTAGGATCACAGGTGGAGCTGGTTTCAACTGGGGCTCCTTCTGTGACAAGAGAGAATAGGCTAACACTCTAATAAAAGCAGAATGAGAGAAGGAGTGGGGCAGTGGGATAAAGAAGGAGAAGAGGAAAGTGAGAAAGGAGGAGACACAGAGAGGAAGAGCACAGTAATTAATTATTGTTGGAGCATCTGCATCCAGCCATGCTGGCTAGTTTAAAGTGGGTTTCTGTAATTTGCTTTTAGGAGAGTCTTAATATGTTACTTCACCACAAACTCTTTTCCTACTTAACTGATAAACTTTCTAAGGATACATACACAAGTAAAACTAAATCCTGGGCATTTTTTGTTTAATAAAAAGACACATGAAACATTGAAAAGAGCACACATAGCTCAGTGGTTAAATGAAGTCAGAAGACTTAGATTCAAATGTGAGTCCCAGGCTTACCTAAGTGACCTTGGGAACACACAATTTAACTTCCCCAAACCTTAGTTGCCACTTCTGTAAAATGGGAGCCCTAGGTTTGGTTTTCTTACAGACAGGCCACTGTCCACATTAAATAAAATAACTCATGGCAGTGTCTCAATACAGTACCTGGCATATGAGAACACAACAATATGACCCACCATTATTAGTGGTAAACTCATGATTTACCACAGATATATAGAGCATAAAAAGTATTGTTTTAAAGAAAAGATAGTATGAATAAGACTCCTAGGTATACACACAGAAGAAGTAAAAACAGATCTACACAAAAGCTTCTACACAAATGTTCACAGCAGCATTATTCATACTTGCAAAAAACATGAAAACAACCCAAATGTCCATCAACAACAGACAGACAAATAAAATGTGGTATATCCATATAATGAAATATTTGGCAATTAATAAAAAATGCATGATCATACACAAAGATAGATAAACCTTGAAAACATGCTAATGAAAGAAGTCAGACACAAAAGACCACAAGTCATCTGATTGCACTTACATAATATGTCTAGAATAGGCAAATCTACAGAGATAGAAAGTAGATGAGTGGTTGCTTAAGGCTGAGAATGTACATTCTTAACACACAATATAATTTGGGAAAAATAGGGAGTGACTGTGAATGGGTATAAGATTTCTTTTTGTGATGGAAATGTTACAGATTAGACAGTGGTGATAGCTGTACAACTTTGACTATATTAAAATTATTGAACTGTATACTTTAAATGGGTGAGTTCTATGGTATGTGAACTATATCTTGATAATGCTATTAAAATATATTGTGCATTATCTTTAAATAATTATAGCTTTCAACCATCAAATGACATGTCTTATCAAAATAAAGTATGGACATGTTGTCACCCCAACAGCTACATTCTATATAGTTCACAAAGTCCTCTCACAGCCCCCAGTCCCCATGACCAAGAGTGTTCCCCAGGGCATTTCTGCCAGAGCTCCCAGAGAAGATGCTTTCTCTTCCTAGGATCACAGGTGGAGCTGGTTTCAACTGGGGCTCCTTCTGTGACAAGAGAGAATAGGCTAACACTCTAATAAAAGCAGAATGAGAGAAGGAGTGGGGCAGTGGGATAAAGAAGGAGAAGAGGAAAGTGAGAAAGGAGGAGACACAGAGAGGAAGAGCACAGTAATTAATTATTGTTGGAGCATCTGCATCCAGCCATGCTGGCTAGTTTAAAGTGGGTTTCTGTAATTTGCTTTTAGGAGAGTCTTAATATGTTACTTCACTACAAACTCTTTTCCTACTTAACTGATAAACTTTCTAAGGATATATACACAAGTAAAACTAAATCCTGGGCATTTTTGTTTAATAAAAAGACACATGAAACATTGAAAAGAGCACACATAGCTCAGTGGTTAAATGAAGTCAGAAGACTTAGATTCAAATGTGAGTCCCAGGCTTACCTAAGTGACCTTGGGAACACACAATTTAACTTCCCCAAACCTTAGTTGCCACTTCTGTAAAATGGGAGCCCTAGGTTTGGTTTTCTTACAGACAGGCCACTGTCCACATTAAATAAAATAACTCATGGCAGTGTCTCAATACAGTACCTGGCATATGAGAACACAACAATATGACCCACCATTATTAGTGGTAAACTCATGATTTACCACAGATATATATAGAGCATAAAAAAGTATTGTTTTAAAGAAAAGATAGTATGAATAAGACTAGTAGGTAAGAGCCAGAGAAAACTGTACCATGCTTCACAAAAAAATACTTCTTATTCATTTGGAGAGCATTATTTTTAAGACATGTTAGAAACTAAACCTACTAATGGTAAACACAACTGCCAGAACCAAAAATGCTAATTCATAAAAATCAATTCTGGTTCTTAGCTAACCATGCCCAATACATACTTTGGTCAGAGTTATTTCTTCTTAGGCTTCCATCTGCAATCGCTTTTGAAAACCACTCCCCACTTGCAAATAGAAAGCTTTAGACAACTACTTAGATTGCTAAGCCTTCTGTTCTTCTACAACACTGCATATTCTTGCATCCACATGAGAGAATTCCCTCCACTCATCTACTGCCCATAGATATCATTAACTTGGCTCAGACACAAGTCCTCTCCAAAAGTAACCTTGTGATCACCCAGTTCTGAGTTTATTCATTCATTCCACAAAGACTTAATGAGAACCTACTATGTGCAAAGTACTGTACTAGGTACCAGAGATGCAGAGAATAAGAGATACCTCTTCCCTGTGTTCTCATGAGGACCTGTTGCCTCCTCATTACAACACTGACCACACTGATGACTGATTTCCTAACTACTTCTCTGCAACCCCTACAGGGACTCTGAGCAACCTGAGGTCAGGGACCATAGCAAAGCTGATTTGCACCATATCACATTATTTTGACTAAGTCCTGGAAAAAAACTGAAATAGAATGAGATGTCAGCACAATACAGCCACAGCATAGCTATTTGCATGGTCAGAGACTCATGCAGAGCAAACTCTGAAGTGTGTAGGCACACAAACTGTACAGGTCACTGAGTCTGCCATCAGTGCTGAATATAGCCTGCCCCTGAGATCTTGGCTACATCTAGAGCTTAATCCAAAGCATATGATACAGATATAAAATTACATGATACAAATATAAAATATGCATTTATTTTTATAAATATATGTATTAGATTATCTTTTCATTGAAAATATGTCTATATAAGGTAAAGAAGAATAAAGTTGCACATAGATTAGCTAAAATGGAATTTCTTAGATGAAATGCACCAATTCCAGAAAAAACACAAATACAACAACTCATCAAATATGAATTTAAATAGCCCTGTAACTGTTAAGAAAACTGGCTTTGTAATTTAAAATCCCATAAACTCTAGACCAGTGAGGTGCAGTGGCTCACACCTGTAATTTCAGCACTTTGGGAGGCCAAGGCAGGTGGATAACCTGAGGTCAGGAATTCAAGACCACTCTGGCAACCATGGTGAAACCCTTCTCTACTCAAAATACAAAATATTAGCTGGGCATGGTAGTGGGTGCCTGTAATCCCAGCTACTCAGGAGTCTGAGGCACAATCCTTGAACCCAGGAGGTGGAGGCTGCAATGAGCCAAGGTCGTGCCATTGCACTCCAGCCTGGGCAACAAGAGCAAAACTTCATCCCCCACCTCCCCACCAAAATAAATAAATACTTGGCCCAGATGGCTTTACTAAAGAATTCTATTAAATTTTTTAGAAAGAATTAACACTGCTTTTATACAATCCCTCCCAGAAAATAGAAGAGAAAGGAATACATCTCAATTCAATAAAGGGAGTGGTCTAGATGTAAGGAGACTAAGGAGAGTTTAGAACAAAATGCAACCTGTAATTCCAAACTAGATCCTGTTGTTAAACAGAATTTGATCAGATAACATGTAAAGCTTGAATAAAGTTGAAGATGTGATGATAGAAATGTATTAATTTCTAATTTTGATGGTCATTTTGATATTACACAGAAGAATGTCCTTAGGAAATGCCACTAAAATATGTGGAAGCAAGGGTCATCAAGTCAGCAACTTATTAGGAAATGGTTCAGGGAAAAGCAAATGTTATCTGAATTATACTGATAACCTTCCTGTAAATTTAATCTTGTTTTAAAACAAAAAAATATATATTTCTTAAAAATATTGGAGGCTATCTTTATGATCTCAGGATACAGAAGAATTTCCTAAACTAGGTGTAAAAACACTGCAAATATGTTATAAATTCAGCCACATGAAGATTAAGAACTTTATAAATGGAACATTATTCAGCTTTTCAAAAGAAAAGAAATTCTGGCTTTTATGAGCCATATAACATATATCATATGTGACAACATCGATGAATGCTGAAGATGTGCTAACTCAGATAGGCCACTCACAAAAAGACAAATGCTGTAAGTTTCCACTTATATGTACTATCTAGAATAGTCAAATTCATAGAAACAAAAGGCCAGCTGCTGGGCCTGGGGGAAATAGAGAGTTGATTAATCAATATACAGTTTCAGTTCTGTAAGATGAAAATGTGGAGATCTAGTATTCAATGTTGTGAATACACTCATTACTACTGAACTACCCACTTAAAGATGGTTAAGATGGCAAATTTCATACTTATTACCACATACATATATACATTTGTGGATAACACTTGAAGAAAAAAATTTCCTTAAGTTCAAGTACAAGTGGTTTTCATCATCCTCTAAAAGGATAAGTTCCTGGAAATCTAATTTTTAAAATTAACTCCCAAGGAAAGGGAAGATGAGCCAGTACAAAAGCTCTGAAAATAAATAAAGAACTAAAGGACAGGTAAGGCAAAAGGAAAGAATCATAAGTTCTCTCAGTATTATTAACTTTAAATTATATTTTCTAAATAATAAAGGATCAATTTCTGTACAACAATTTAAAGTTATAAGTGGTACTGTTCAAACTAGATGTACTTTATGTAACTACCAAATATCTTTCTAAAATATGGAGCCAAATAATATCAATCCCTCAGCCTTTCTATATTGCTCACCACAACAGGAGGAGTCAGACAAGACAGGGGCAGTCCTCAGTGGTCTGAACAAGGAGAAGCAGAAAGAGGCACTGAGGGACAGTGTTCTGCCTTGAGAAAGCAGAAGCTGGTGGCTACACAGTATACAGTTTGCTCAGAGGCCTCCCACTTCTGACTGGTTTCCCGCTGAGAAGAAAAAAATGGTAAGGATCAAAAATATACCCACATGGTTCCTTATGGGGTGGGGGAGAAATTAAAATGTCTAATTCTTCTTCTCAATAGCTTTAAAACATGCAAATCAAATTCTAAATTTTCTACTGTCAACTGGCTATATCAGCTGGGACTCAGGTCAGATACATACAGGTCACTGAGGCTGACTGAAAATCACCTATATTTTACTCTTATTTTTATTCACAGTGCTTTCAGAAAAAAAATTTTGATTAAAATTTTTCTCATCATTCTACTCAAAGTACCATAGGCTCTTTATTCTATCAAATGAGATTCTTACTCTGAATAATACAATGGAATTCTTTAAAGATAAAATGTGCAACCTCCAAATAGAATCTTGAGTTTTGCCCTATTCCCTGAACTTCAGATTCACCTCTTCAATGTTCTTCACATTTCTACTTCAAAGTCTAGCCAGCATCTGAAACTTAACACAGTTGAAAGGAGTATCATTCATATCCACCCCTTCTCATATTCCAACAGCCATTTCTCTTCCAGGCTGGTGTCAAAGGCTGTCATGTCACACTTACCTTCCACTGAGCTGTTAACACTTAAACTGTCCATAGGTGGTGAAGCTAAAAGAGCACCGATTGTAACATTTATTCTTGGGCCTCAGGGCCTGCACAGTTTTGCTCCTGCCAGCACCCAAAAGCACTCACCCCAGCTCCTGCACATGCTTACCTGCATGTTCCCTCCCATGATGGGTTGAGCACAGGGGGTTCTAGTGAGTGAAGTCTGCCCCTGCCAGCACCTAAGTGCTACTTCCAGCACCCACACCCCAGTTCCCACCAGCAAAGCATTCAGGGAAATTATCCTGCTTCACTATGTCAGTCAGGTGACCAAATCAACATCAACAGTGATCAGTCACATTGAAAGTACACACCCTTTCCTTTGTATGATATGATGAAAAGTACACTTCATCTTTTTGGTCTTCCTCCCAGGCATCCATAAACCCAGATGTATTATGAGAAATAATTTGATAAATCCCACTTGAGGGACATTCTACAAAATACGTGACCAGTAGTCCTCAAACCTGACAAGGTCACCAAAAAAGAAAGAAAAGTCTGAGAAACTGCCACAATCTAAAGGAAGCTAAGGAGACACAAAGACTAAATGTAATATGGTAACCTGCATAAGATCCAGGAACACTACAAGAACCTTGTTATAAACTGAATGTCTGTGGCCTGCCCAGAATCCTCATATGCTGAAGCTTTAACTTGAATATAATAGTATCTGGAGCTAGAGCATTTGGGAGGTAATCAGCATTAGATGAAGTCATGAGGGCAGGGCCCTGGTCTGATGGGATTAGTGCTCTTATAAAGAGACACAGAGAGCTTGTTCTTTCTCTCTTCTGGCAAGAACACACCTAAGAAATGGGACTGTGCCATGTGCAAGTGAAGAAGAGACTTCTCACTGGAACCCAACCATCCTGGCACCCAATCTCAGACTTTCCACCTCCAGATCTGTGAAAACAAATTTCTTTTGTTTAATCCACTCAGTCTATGGAATTTTGTTATGGCAGCTAACTGATACAGACCTTAAGTAAAAACTAAAGAAATCAATAATGGAGGGCCACAGTGGCTCCAGCCAGTTGTCCTGGTGCTTGAGGAGGCAAGGCCATGAGTTCAAGGCTGACCTGAGCAATGTTATAAGCTCTCATTGATTAACAACAACAACAAAAATGTAAAGCCAGCTGCGGTGGCTCATGCCTGTAATCCCAGCACTTTGGGAGGCTGAGGCGGGTAGATCACAATGTCAAGAGATGAGACCATCCTGGTCAACATGGTGAAACCCTGTCTCTACTAAAAATACAAAAAATTAGCTGGGCATGGTGCTGCATGCCTGTAATCCCAGCACTTTGGGAGGCTGAGGCGGGTAGATCACGAGGTCAAGAGATGAGACCATCCTGGTCAACATGGTGAAACCCTGTCTCTACTAAAAATACAAAAAATTAGCTGGGCATGGTGCTGCATGCCTGTAATCCCAGCTACTCAGGAGACTGAGGCAGGAGAATTGCCTGAACCCAGGAGGTGGAGGTTGCTGTGAGCCGAGATCATGCCATTGCACTCCAGCCTCAGTAACAAGAGCAAAACTCCATCTCAAAACAAAAAAAGAAAGAAAGCAATCATGTATAAAATTTAGTCAATAATAATGTATCAATATTACTTCACTAAATGTGACAAATGATTACACTAATGTAACAGTTTAACAATATGAAAACTGGATGTAAGTTATTTGAAAACTCTACTATTCTCACAACTTTCTGTAAATTTAAAACTCTTCTAAAACACAAAGTGTATTTCTAAAAATTTGATGGCTTCCTATATATTTCTTAAACCAAAGGCCTCCCAATCTCTTTTACTCATCATTTAATACTTACACCTTGTTTACTCTGGTGTACCATGTTCACCTTTACAAGGGTTACACAGTATGAGTTACATACATATACACATTTGTCAAAATTGATTAAACTGCACAGTTAAGATCTATGCATTTCTTGATATATGTTATATTTCAATTACAACTGTTTTAAAATATATGATTGCCAAATGAATACTCTAATGACCTAAAAAGTACCCTTGAATTTGGTGGCTGAAAACACTAACATTTCATTTGCTCTGGAATCTGCAATTTGGCCATGGATCAGCATGGACACTTCTTTTCTTCTCTATTTACCAGTAGCCAGTGACTGGTATTATCTAAAGGCTCACTCACTCACATTAGATGGTGAATGTTGGCCGTAACCTGAGACTTTAGCTGGGCCTGTAGGTTCAAGCACCAACACAAGGCATCTTTATGTGCCCCTGGATTCCTCATGATATGGTGGCTGTGTTAGAAAAACTTTATATTCAGTGTGACTCTAATTCTGTTTCAATATACACACACATTCTAAAAAATTAACAGAAGTTTTCCCTGGAGTGAAGAAAAATCAGTGATTTTTAAACTTTTATAGTTATACATTTTTCTTTTATAAATTTTATACCATAAACATGTATTACTTTCTAAATCAGATGAAAAAATTTCAGTTCCCTGTTAGCATACATAATACACTAGTATAAACACAAATGAAATTTAAAATGCAAAAATGTCAAACATATTTACATTATAAAAAAAGAATCCACTCATGAACAGCAAAAATGTTAAGAAATACTTGATTCATTCTGCCTTACTTTCCCACCCTCCCCATCACAAGACAGAGTTTCATTCCTGTTGCCCAGGCTGGAATGCAATCTGCTTACTGCAACCTTCACCTCCTGGGTTCAGGTGATTCTCCTGCCTCAGCCTCCTGAGTAGCTGGGATTACAGGCATGCACCACCATGCCTGGCTAATTTTTGTATTTCTAGTAAAGACAGGGTTTCATCATTTTGGTCAGGCTGATCTTAAACTTCTGACCTCAGGTGATTCACCTCCCCCAACCTCACAAAGTGCTGGGATTACAGGCATGAACAGCTCACCCAGCCCACCTTACTTTTCAAGTTACAGATGAACTGAATATCAGCACATCAGAAACTAACAAAGAACACAAATATGCTCATTGATATCTGACATCTTCTAAATCACACATCTGGCCCTTTTCATGGCACAGTGCTCTCTTAGTCCAATTCCTTCCTCAAAATCTTCTCTCCATATTTTCCTTTAATCAAAATTACCTACTAAACATTACCCTAAAAATAAAATCATCTGGAAAGCAAGGCCTACAAAGGCAAACCTCAGATGCTAATACTTTCTATCTTACAGCATGGTGTCACCTCACTTGATAATAGATCTTTACTAAGATTTAAGGCCTACTGGACAAATACTATGGCTACCTCAAGGTCACTGCAGAATTCTCAGTAATGATTAAACAACACAGGAGTCAATGGCAAGATCTTTTCTCCTTTTCCTTCCCTGGTCTCAGCCTTATTGCAAAACACTCCCTCCCTTCTGCTACCTGGCCCTGCAAGGCATGTTCTTACATTCCATGTGAACCAATAATTTCCATCATCTCATAAATTCTATACTTACTCTAGTAAAAAGTTAACTGTTCTTGTTACACTAAAGTCCTTTTCTTCATCTGACATTAAACAACTACTTCTATAATTTTCTAATTTTTCAAAACACTGTTAATTTGCACACACCAAATCAACAGACTTCAATGTTGTATTTTTGCAATTTTCATTTCCTGATTTGCCTTTTTCCTGCCGACTTACCCTATTTGATTACAACAAATTCCTAAGCTTTTTCTCAACCTGGACTATTTACATTATAAAAAAAGAATCCACTCATGAACAGCAAAAATATTAAGAAATACTTGATTCATTCTGCCTTACTTTCCCACCCTCCCCATCACAAGACAGAGTTTCATTCCTGTTGCCCAGGCTGGAATGCAATCTGCTTACTGCAACCTTCACCTCCTGGGTTCAGGTGATTCTCCTGCCTCAGCCTCCTGAGTAGCTGGGATTACAGGCATGAACAGCTCACCCAGCCCACCTTACTTTTCAAGTTACAGATGAACTGAATATCAGCACATCAGAAACTAACAAAGAACACAAATATGCTCAATGATATCTGACATCTTCTAAATCACACATCTGGCCCTTTTCATGGCACAGTGCTCCCTTAGTCCAATTCCTTCCTCAAAACCTTCTCTCCATATTTTCCTTTAATCAAAATTACCTACTAAACATTACCCTAAAAATAAAATCATCTGGAAAGCAAGGCCTACAAAGGCAAACCTCAGATGCTAATACTTTCTATCTTACAGCATGGTGTCACCTCACTTGATAATAGATCTTTTACTAAGATTTAAGGCCTACTGGACAAATACTATGGCTACCTCAAGGTCACTGCAGAATTCTCAGTAATGATTAAACAACACAGGAGTCAATGGCAAGATCTTTTCTCCTTTTCCTTCCCTGGTCTCAGACATATTGCAAAACACTCCCTCCCTTCTGCTACCTGGCCCTGCAAGGCATGTTCTTACATTCCATGTGAACCAATAATTTCCATCATCTCATAAATTCTATACTTACTCTAGTAAAAAGTTAACTGTTCTTGTTACACTAAAGTCCTTTTCTTCATCTGACATTAAACAACTACTTCTATAATTTTCTAATTTTTCAAAACACTGTTAATTTGCACACACCAAATCTACAGACTTCAATGTTGTATTTTTGAAATTTTCATTTCCTGATTTGCCTTTTTCCTGCCGACTTACCCTATTTGATTACAACAAATTCCTAAGCTTTTTCTCAACCTGGACTATTTACATTATAAAAATGTCCCATGTTCTCTAAAATGCTCAATTTAAAAATGATAGCTAAATGATTTTCTTTATCCAATTTTACAATATGAGTTTTTAGTTATTTCAAGAACTTCATCAACAAGCAAGTCAATTCTTAGGTGCTTCAAAGAAACAATTATCAGTATGAAAAATTAAGGCTTATGTGGTATTAATCAAATATTCTCAAGACTTGCTCAAATAGAAAACAACTGTAAATATACTCACATGTTGCTTAATAATGGGGGTACATTCTTAAAAATGCATCATTAGGCAATTCACTGTGGACATCACAGTGGACTTATACAAACCTAGACAGTCTAGCCTACTACACATGCATCTAGATGATACAGTCTATTACTCCTAGGTTACAGACCTATATAGCAGCTTACTATAATGAATACTATAGTATGTGTGTATCTAAACATAGAAAAGGTACTGTAAAAATACAGCATAAAAGACAAAAAATGTTACTCTTATATAGGGCACTCACCATGAATGGAGACTGCAGGACTAAAAGTTGTTGTGGGGAAGTGGGGGGGGGGTGAATGAATGTTAAGGTCTAAGACATTGCTGTACACCACTATTGTCTTTATAAAGACACTTAGGCTACACTGAAAAGTTCTTCTTTCTTCAGTTAACCTTGGCTTACTGTAACTTTATTTCACAAACTTTTAAACTCTTCTATAATTGCACTTAGCTTAAAACACACAATGTACATCTGTACAAAATATTCTTTCCTTATATCCTAATTCTATAAGCTTTGTTCTATTTTTAATTTTAAAACTTTTTCTTAAAAACTAAGACACAAACACCCACTAGCCTAGGCCTACACAGGGTCCAGATCATGCACATCACTGTCTCCCACCTCCTATTTGATTACAACAAATTCCTAAGCTTTTTCTCAACCTGGACTATTTACATTATAAAAATGTCCCATGTTCTCTAAAATGCTCAATTTAAAAATGATAGCTAAATGATTTTCTTTATCCAATTTTACAATATGAGTTTTTAGTTATTTCAAGAACTTCATCAACAAGCAAGTCAATTCTTAGGTGCTTCAAAGAAACAATTATCAGTATGAAAAATTAAGGCTTATGTGGTATTAATCAAATATTCTCAAGACTTGCTCAAATAGAAAACAACTGTAAATATACTCACATGTTGCTTAATAATGGGGGTACATTCTTAAAAATGCATCATTAGGCAATTCACTGTGGACATCACAGTGGACTTATACAAACCTAGACAGTCTAGCCTACTACACATGCATCTAGATGATACAGTCTATTACTCCTAGGTTACAGACCTATATAGCAGCTTACTATAATGAATGCTATAGTATGTGTGTATCTAAACATAGAAAAGGTACTGTAAAAATACAGCATAAAAGACAAAAAATATTACTCTTATATAGGGCACTCACCATGAATGGAAACTGCAGGACTAAAAGTTGTTGTGGGGAAGTGGGGGGTGGGGTGAATGAATGTTAAGGTCTAAGACATTGCTGTACACCACTATTGTCTTTATAAAGACACTTAGGCTACACTGAAAAGTTCTTCTTTCTTCAGTTAACCTTGGCTTACTGTAACTTTATTTCACAAACTTTTAAACTCTTCTATAATTGCACTTAGCTTAAAACACACAATGTACATCTGTACAAAATACTCTTTCCTTATATCCTAATTCTATAACCTTTGTTCTATTTTTAATTTTAAAACTTTTTCTTAAAAACTAAGACACAAACACCCACTAGCCTAGGCCTACACAGGGTCCAGATCATGCACATCACTGTCTCCCACCTCCAATCTCATTACACTGAAAGGTTTTCAGGGACAATAACATGCATGTGGCTGTCACCTCCTATTAAGACAGTGCCTTCTTCTGGAATATTTCCTGAAAGACCCACCTCAGGCTGTTCTATAGTTAACTTTTCTTTTTAATCAGCAGAAGTGCACATTAAAACAATGATAAAATGGGTAGAAAATACACAAACCAATAATGTATTTAACATTATCAAGTATTATGTACTGTACATAACTGCATATGCTACACTTTTACAGGGACTGGCTGCACCATAAGTTTGTTCACACCAGCATCACCACATAAACATGAGTAACTAAGAAATTATGAATACCACAGCTTCACTAGGCAATGGGAATTTTTCAGCTCCCTTATAATCCGTGGGACCAAAATCATATATGAGCTCTGATGACCTCACTGGCACTATGCAGTACATAACTGTACTACACAAATTAGGGCTATATGTGGCTGTACAAATTTATAGTAGTCCCAAGCTACAAACTTAAGACCTTCAGCTAAACAAAGAAAGACATGTCAAAAAGTTTTAAGTCCTGTCTCCTTCCCATGATTCTCTTGATTATTTCAGTACTGAAAAGAACTTTCTTAGGTTGCTGAGATGTTTAAATGAGTTCATTCTATGAAAAAGGTATTATTAGCATAACAAAGAAAATATTTCAGCATGGGAGGGAGGGAGAAAGGAAAGAAAGGGGAAGAGAAAGAGACTATGAACACATGCCGGTCTCCTAAAAGAAATGTAAATGCATGTGGCTGTCACCTCCTATTAAGACAGTGCCTTCTTCTGGAATATTTCCTGAAAGACCCACCTCAGGCTGTTCTATAGTTAACTTTTCTTTTTAATCAGCAGAAGTGCACATTAAAACAATGATAAAATGGGTAGAAAATACACAAACCAATAATGTATTTAACATTATCAAGTATTATGTACTGTACATAACTGCATATGCTACACTTTTACAGGGACTGGCTGCACCATAAGTTTGTTCACACCAGCATCACCACATAAACATGAGTAACTAAGAAATTATGAATACCACAGCTTCACTAGGCAATGGGAATTTTTCAGCTCCCTTATAATCCGTGGGACCAAAATCATATATGAGCTCTGATGACCTCACTGGCACTATGCAGTACATAACTGTACTACACAAATTAGGGCTATATGTGGCTGTACAAATTTATAGTAGTCCCAAGCTACAAACTTAAGACCTTCAGCTAAACAAAGAAAGACATGTCAAAAAGTTTTAAGTCCTGTCTCCTTCCCATGATTCTCTTGATTATTTCAGTACTGAAAAGAACTTTCTCTGGTTGCTGAGATGTTTAAATGAGTTCATTACTATGAAAAAGGTATTATTAGCATAACAAAGAAAATATTTCAGCATGGGAGGGAGGGGAGAAAGGAAAGAAAGGGGGAAGAGAAAGAGAGACTGTGAACACATGCCGGTCTCCCTAAAAGAAATGTAAATGTATATGGCTATCTCCCTTGCTCCTCATGAGCAATATGTTTTTTTTTTTTTTACGGACACCTACCCTGCATTTGCTGATACACTGGCAGCAACCTGTTTAAATCAGGAGTGTGACATGCTACACTGCACGTCAGGGTGGAAAACAGCGATGATCTTCCACAGGGCTGAGAAGATTAAAAAACACTAAATTCTGATCAATTTATTAATAAACAGAGAACAGTATTTTCTTCAAATACACGATTAATTTCACTACCAATACTTTATTCACAGGATACACATCATAACTGCTGTTAAAGATAGGTGGGCGTGACCGCAATAAGAGATTTCAACAGAAGGCAGAATTATTTATTTTTTTCTACTTAATTATTTTGTATTTGACACTCGTTCCACATAAATTTATTTAAAAGAGTAAAGCGCAAGGCAGCCTGTACCCTAATGTCAGGTTTCCAGCTTGCTGCTAGGAAAAGCAGTCTGGATAAGAGAGAATCTGTGTTATAAATGAAATCCCTAAGACTAAACAACATGCGCACATTCCAGCTAAGGACAGTGAACCGGTATCCCTTGTAAAGTGCAAACACTTACTTCTAGGTTAAGTACGCTACAAATAATTGTAAGCGAAATTTCCAAAGTCAACTACCTTTAGCTTGGAGCTAGAGCAATCACCTAATTCTACCTCCCACACCGGCATCAACAACTTCCTTAAATCTTATGCTGAATTCTCCCAACAAAATACTTCCAAGCTTTCTTTGCTGAATAAAAATGGCGCTGCTTTTCCCGTCACATTATTGTTGATTCTCAGTAATCCTTAGGCCCTTTAACCATCAAACTCAATTGGCCTCATTTAAATGCCACCCTTCCCTGAACAAGTGCTTTTTTGAGGGTCAAGCCGGGAGGTAAGTAAGGGTGGCTGCTTCTATCTACAAGGCTGCAACTTTCTCAGCTAGAATCCTGGGGATAACTCCCTCTCACTTTTCTTTATAAGCTCGGCCTTCCCCGAAACTGTTGCCTCTGTCTCCCTAAAACCACACTCCAATGCAAACTGTCCCCAAAGTGCAGGAGCACGTAAGCTTCTCTGTGCCCCTCGCACCCATCGACGCCATCTCTGATGCACCGTTCACACCTAGACCCACGCCTCAGCCTTTCCGGGGGTAGTTCAGAGCCACCCGCCGGGCAGGCACCACCACGCCGGCCTCTCCGGAGCACAGCCTTCCGCTCTGTCTACAACCCAGCCTGTGCACCCAAAGGGACCCAATGGCTGACTCCCAGCCCCGCTGCGCAGAGGGCAGGGACCAGCACCCAAAGGGACCCAATGGCTGACTCCCAGCCCCGCTGCGCAGAGGGCAGGGACCAGCACGCACACCCTCAAGTCTACATGAAGACCCTCCCCGGGACTGTCGCCGGCACCGACGCCCGGACCACCCCGGCCCTGGGCGGCGGATGCGGGTCTGCAGCGCACGCCGCAGAGGCAGGGACCAGCACCCAAAGGGACCCAATGGCCGACTCCCAGCCCCGCTGCGCAGAGGGCAGGGACCAGCACGCACACCCTCAAGTCTACATGAAGACCCTCCCCGGGACTGTCGCCGGCACCGACGCCCGGACCACCGCGGCCCTGGGCGGCGGATGCGGGTCTGCAGCGCACGCCGCAGAGGCAGGGAGGAGGCCGGCGGGAGCGAGAAGTCACCGGGACAGGCTTGTCCTCCCCTCCCTTCCAGCAGCAACGGGCCCCAGTCCCCACCCCTCTCCCAGGCCCCGGGTCTAGCGGCTCCACGGCCACAAAGGGCAGCGAGGGCACGTGCCCGACGCCTGGGTGCCTCGCGGTACCTAAACCCACCTGGTCCAGTGGCAGCTGCACCGCATCGCCGAGGGGCCGCGCAGGGTGGAGTCCGTGGTACCGGCGGTGCCGGAGGGCGGCGGAAAGGCTTAGACCAGGGCCTGCTCTCTGCTTTGCGCCCAGCGCCGCCCGCGCTCACTACCAGTGACCGCTCCCCTGACTCTGACTTCCAGCAACTCCCAAAGCCGGTTCCCCACTTTGCGCACACAGGCACCGACGGCACAATCGCGGCTGGAACCCCGACGCAGCAGCCAATCAGAGAGCGCCGGCCGCACAGCGCACCTGCCCCGTGCCGAGGGGCGGGGCGAAGGGAGGAGGCGCGAGGGGCGGGGCGAAGGGAGGAGGCGCGAGGGGCGGGGCGAAGGGAGGAGGCGCGAGGGGCGGGGCGAAGGAGGAGGCGCGAGGGGCGGGGCGAAGGAGGAGGCGCGAGGGGCGGGGCGAAGGAGGAGGCGCGAGGGGCGGGGCGAAGGGAGGAGGCGCGAGGGGCGGGGCGAAGGGAGGAGGCGCGAGGGGCGGGGCGAAGGGAGGAGGCGCGAGGGGCGGGGCGAAGGGAGGAGGCGCGAGGGGCGGGGCGAAGGGAGGAGGCGCGAGGGGCGGGGCGAAGGGAGGAGGCGCGAGGGGCGGGGCGAAGGAGGAGGCGCGAGGGGCGGGGCGAAGGAGGAGGCGCGAGGGGCGGGGCGAAGGAGGAGGCGCGAGGGGCGGGGCGAAGGAGGAGGCGCGAGGGGCGGGGCGAAGGGAGGAGGCGCGAGGGGCGGGGCGAAGGGAGGAGGCGCGAGGGGCGGGGCGAAGGGAGGAGGCGCGAGGGGCGGGGCGAAGGGAGGAGGCTCGCGCGCCCCGCGGAGGCTGTAGCCCGAGGGTGCCTCGAGGGCGGAGTGGGATGCCTTTCGGGGGTGAAACTTTAGAAGGGCGTCTTTGCCCCCTCACCCCTCTTTTTGTCCTCCCTGGAATGTCACGGCCATCCACCTCTTTCTAGGAGGGACAGCAGGCAACCTAGGGGTGGGCGGTGGTCCCCCAAAAAAGGAGCGAAGTGAGGGATGTCCCAAGCATTGCTGGAAACATTGGGGACCAAGCTTGGGCCTGGGAGGAGGGGGACGGTGAACCAAACCTAGCTGAAAAGCCCCTTTGTCTTTGAAACTGCTGTGTAAAAGCCCAAAGTTGAGAACAATCCGATGGTCTGACCCTTTCAGTCCCCCTCCAGCTGCACCTGGGCCTTCCAGGTGGAGCGAGGTGTTCCTGGGTTGGATGCCTGTGGTCGCAGGGAGACCGACTCACCTTTGTTGCGTTAAAGTTTACTTCTTTGGTCGCCAGCCGCTCTTATTGAATGTCCTGCCTTCCTCCTAAAAGAGGTGGTTTCTAAGCATTCCTTCACCCCTGAGCACAGTCACTCTCAGACTTTTGAATTCTGCGTGTCCGCATACC
Organism: Saguinus midas; assembly: GCA_021498475.1. NCBI lineage: Eukaryota > Metazoa > Chordata > Mammalia > Primates > Cebidae > Saguinus > Saguinus midas. The sequence goes on along the minus strand of CM038413.1, from coordinate 37,082,751 downwards.
TTCTGGGTGTCGAGGGAGTGTCATATATATGTGTAATTCATTTGCCCCAAACTTCATAAAAGTAATCCATTTGAGCTCTTTGAAAATCCAACATCAACTTTTGTTCAACAGACTTTTAGAAGAGGAATGCCACAGGAGGGTTCCTAATTCCCCTTGGGAGCTCAAGACTTAAGGGTTTGGCAGTTTGTGATTCGGGTAAAAATAGTGTTTACTTGGAGTTTACCCGCATGTTTTAATACTTTTGGAAGAATAGCTCAATAATCCTCACAATTACGCTGTGAGATAGATACTATTATACACCATCTTTCAAATAAATTGAGGCACAGAAAAGTTATGTAATTTGCCCAAGAACACACAATTAAGTAGATAGGAATCCAAGTAACCTACCTCGAGAGCTGACCTTGCCACTAGACCTTTGTCTTCCTCACACCTAAACCCATTCCAGAAATTCCCATCAGCTACCATTTGCTTTATGACTAGTCCAGGATCTTGAACAATAGGACAGCACAGATAAGAAGAATACATCCACTTTTGTAAATTGGTCCGTGGGCTTTAGTTTCTTTGAAAAGGAGGCAGTTGAACTAATCAATGCAGTCCCTTTCTGCCTAAAATTGAGTGGTCGATGTAATCTTAGTTTGGTAGATTCTCAACTGAAACTGAATAGAGGATGGAAGGAAGAATAAGAAAAAAACCTGGACCTTCAGTCAACCTGGGGAAGTGTTCCAGTGGGAATTGTAATCAATTAGAGAGCAACCTATTGAGTTAGGTTCTTATTAAAGAATATTAATCCAAAAATATAGATTTCTCTATTAATATAGTATTAGAAAAAAGATTTTTTCATTTTCTTCACTTTGGAAACATGCAGAGGAAGCATACAGCTGACAGAGCATACAAACTGAAGGAAAAATAGAAATACCATTTTAAACCATTAAAGATGTGTGTTGGGAACATACTGCAACCTAGAGTAGGCAGCATGAACATATAGTCTCTGTGTGCCACCACACCCAGCTAACTTTTGTACTTTTTGTAGTACCAATAATGTCTACAAAAGGAGTTTCCTTAGGCTGAAGTTTTATTTTAGTTATACATGACAGAACATAGCCTATATTTGGGCTTACTTCACCTAAAAGCCTTAACAGAGTTTTGTGTTTACAGAAGTAAATAGGGTAACAACTAGTTTTGATCTATTTTGAGCTTTTACAAAATACACAGTAGGAAAGGATTTCAAAAGAACAAGCAGTAATTATATAAAGATTTTCATGGATGAAAGTTAAGCAAATGAATGTATAACTTATTTGGATTATGGTACTACTTTGTGGCACATTTAAAATTATTACTCTGATTGATGATTTTGAAAATTCCAGGCACTGTGAGACTCCATCCTTCTGTATGGTATTTCTCTAATTCTATATATATTTATCTTTTTTTTGGTTAGTGTCCACCTGTTAATTAAACAATACTATATTATTCTAGGACAGGAGCCAGGAACTTTGGTCTTATGGCATAAAACTACTCTATTACTTTTGTATAAAATATATTCCACTACTGCTTCCTAGATACTTATGTCAGAGAGTACTTAAAATTGTTCCCTGCAGTTGCTTGAGTGTCACTGAAAAATAAAAGAAAAAATCAACTCATATATATCTGATACAACCCAACAAGAGAGTGGGTCTCTGTGGGGTTCCAGGACCATCTTTATTAGAATCACTCAGGATGCTTATTGAAAACCCAGATTCCTGGGCAATAGTCAACACATAAAAGAATCAGAATGTGCTATGTCTGAGCCCTGCAATCTGCCTTTTATCAGTGTTCATGGGTAATCCCTAAGTTTAAGAACCATTGCTGTGGGCCTTTAATACCTCTCATTTTGTTAAGAACTTCATAATTCAGAAAATGCAAAAATAATTCACATATGCTGATTCTTACACCAGGACAAGTAATTTAATTAGGTTTTATTCTGTTTCTAATTCACAAATAATAAATCCATACTTTTCCTATGCTAAATGTGAAGTAAATTCACTAACATTAAATCATCACTAGTAACTATGACAACTAACATTACTAGACCCATTTTATCATTGAAATAAAATAGAAATACATTTTAAACCATTAAAGATGTGTGTTGGGAACATACTGCAACCTAGAGTAGGCAGCATGAACATATAGTCTCTGTGTGCCACCACACCCAGCCAACTTTTGTACTTTTTGTAGTACCAATAATGTCTACAAAAGGAGTTTCCTTAGGCTGAAGTTTTATTTTAGTTATACATGACAGAACATAGCCTATATTTGGGCTTACTTCACCTAAAAGCCTTAACAGAGTTTTGTGTTTACAGAAGTAAATAGGGTAACAACTAGTTTTGATCTATTTTGAGCTTTTACAAAATACACAGTAGGAAAGGATTTCAAAAGAACAAGCAGTAATTATATAAAGATTTTCATGGATGAAAGTTAAGCAAATGAATGTATAACTTATTTGGATTATGGTACTACTTTGTGGCACATTTAAAATTATTACTCTGATTGATGATTTTGAAAATTCCAGGCACTGTGAGACTCCATCCTTCTGTATGGTATTTCTCTAATTCTATACATATTTATCTTTTTTTTGGTTAGTGTCCACCTGTTAATTAAACAATACTACATTATTCTAGGACAGGAGCCAGGAACTTTGGTCTTATGGCATAAAACTACTCTATTACTTTTGTATAAAATATATTCCACTACTGGTTCCTAGATACTTATGTCAGAGAGTACTTAAAATTGTTCCTGCAGTTGCTTGAGTGTCATTGAAAAATAAAAGAAAAAATCAACTCATATATATCTGATACAACCCAACAAGAGAGTGGGTCTCTGTGGGGTTCCAGGACCATCTTCATTAGAATCACTCAGGATGCTTATTGAAAACCCAGATTCCTGGGCAATAGTCAACACATAAAAGAATCAGAATGTGCTATGTCTGAGCCCTGCAATCTGCCTTTTATCAGTGTTCATGGGTAATCCCTAAGTACACAGTGAAGTTTAAGAACCATTGCCATGGGCCTTTAATACCTCTCATTTTGTTAAGAACTTCATAATTCAGCAAATGCAAAAATAATTCACATATGCTGATTCTTACACCAGGACAAGTAATTTAATTAGGTTTTATTCTGTTTCTAATTCACAAATAATAAATCCATACTTTTCCTATGCTAAATGTGAAGTAAATTCACTAACATTAAATCATCACTAGTAACTATGACAACTAACATTACTAGACCCATTTTATCATTGAAATAAAATAAAAATCAAATGCCCAGGGCCCTTATTGATTGTATATTTATAATAAAAATATAAATACTCCTGTGTATTTCTGAGTAACCATAGTTTCTTACAAATAATAGTTTGTAAGATCTGTGTCCTAGTCAGCACAGATCTAAGCCAGCAGAAAGTTATTTGCCCCTTCCTTCAGAAAAATCAGGTGGAATGCTTTAAACACCTGGCATTTGAAATTGTGTCATGTATTTGTGTCTGTTTACTGATTTGCTGTCTGCATCCTGACCCACAAAGTGAGAACTGTATGAGTGCAGGGGCTCTGTCTAGCATGGAAGCACCAGCACCTAAAATAGTGCCTAGTGGACACAGGTACTTAACAAATATTTATTAAATAAACAAAAATAAAGGGAATCATCCCACATTAAGCAGGTGCATAATATGAAAACTTCACCCTAAGTCATCAACAAATCTTTGAAACCACAATGTTTATTTTCAGTAGTCATTTAATTGTGTCAGTTTGTTTTATTAGCCAAAGTTTGTAGTATCATACTGCCCTTTTATGCTGTTTGGTGCCTGAAAAATATGCAGCAGAGGCTTTACTTTTCTTCTTGTCCCCTAACATTTCTGGGGCTTAAGGGGGAGACAGGAAGGAAACAATGTTCATGAGTCTTCACTGCTGTATTGCTCTCATAGCTCAAAGGCTACATTAGAATCATCACATCCTTCCTGAAATATGTTGCCAGCCTGTCCTTGGAAGCAGAGCTCTGATAACTTTGTCTTAAAGAGTGTCTAATGCACTAGACATTTATTTAAGATCGCTTATGTGCTAATATTGAGACATTCAACACAGTGCCAAATTCCCTATATTTAAACTTATCTGTTAAGTCACCTTTACAACAAAACATATTTTTTTGAGACCGAGTTTTGCTTTTGTTACCCAGGCTGGAGTGCAATGGCACGATCTTAGCTCACTGCAACCTCTGCCTCCTGGGTTCAAGCAATTCTCCTGCCTCAGCCTCCCAAAGTGCTGGGATTATAGACTTGAGCCACCATGCCCGGCCACAACAAAGCATTTCTATTGTTTTCCTTTTATGCTTATTTTCCTAATAAACTGTGGAAAAATCTCAGAAAGAAAATTTAAAACATTTTAAGACTGCAAAAGTGTAGTTAACCTTTTGAAAATGCTGCAATGTCAAGCAATATATTTACAAAGCAATGCTGACATTTTTAAAACAGATAACATTCAATAAGTTAATATCAATGTATTATCTCTAAGATCTTAGTTCTTTATTTTTCTTTGATTTTCTTTTCTTTTGAGATGGTGTTTCACTCTTCTTGCACAGGCTAGAGGGCAATGGCCTGATCTCGGCTCACAATGACCTCTGCCTCCCAGGTTTAAGTGATTCTCCTGCCTTAGCCTCTCAAGTAGCTGGGATTCCAGGCATGTGCCACCATGCCTGGCTAATTTTATATTTTTAGTAGAGGCAGGATTTCTTCATGTATGTCAGGCTAGTCTTGAACTACTGGCCACAGGTGATCCACCTGTCTCAGCCCCCACAAGGTGCTGGGGTTATTTATATTTCAAATGTCAAACACATAGGCCGATTCTTCCAAAGCAGGAGCAAAATGAGCTTTTAATGTAATGAGCACCATGGTTACACATTTATCATATTTCTGTACAAATATCAATGATGCTTATTATTTCTTCAGTTTTGCTCAAATATATGATAAAGTCTGTAGTCAATTACATACAAACAGCATTTTTGCACATGGAAAAATTACACATACTCTACAGATACAAATAAGCTGAATAATAATGACAAGTGTAGAAGGAGGGAAATATGCAGCCTTTTCAATCTTGTATTTGTAAAATACATAGTCACTGTTTTCCTAAATGATAATTCTTAATGTGTATGACATAGCTAGACATTAGAAGAAAAAAAAGAGATGTAAATAAGAGATGTCAGCAAGTACCCTCCTTTCTATATTCCATTAACAGTCCATGCCCCACTGTGAGCTCGCAAGGCCCTACCTGTCCCTGCAACACACCATCGTGGTCTCTGCCTTCTCCGACCCTGCAGAAACTGACCCAGCACCCTTGCCAGTCTCTCCAGAGAAGATGCTTCCACTTATCTGAGCTCACCGATGGAGGCTGGGAGCCTCCACCTCCTCAGTTCACAGAACCATTTTCATCTTGGTTCCATTGCTGCCTATTAATCACCATTTTGCCCATTACACTGCGCTCCCTTCTTTCACTTCAGTTCATCCACCTGGATTTAGCTCTTAGGGAAGATAAGGGACAAGGCAAGAGTGATGGCTGATAAATATCCCTCAAGGGAGAACACGTGCATGAGCACCGGCATAAGTGGGAGGAGTCTATGCAAATATTTTCTTTTCAGCATAATATTTAAATTTAGGCATCACATGGTCTCATTTATACACAGGAACTCACAAAGTAAATCTCATGGGGACAGAGTGAAATGTTACCAGAGGCTGGGAAGGGAAGAGGGGGATGAAGAGAAGTTGGTTAAGGGACACAGAAATACAGAAGGAATAAGTTTTAGTATTTAATAGTACAGTAGGAAAATTATAGTGAACAATAATTATTGTGTATTTCAAAATAGCTAGAAAAGAATTATAATATTAATATTCCACACAAACACAAAATGATACATGTTTGAGATGATGGATATTCCAGTTACCCTGATTGCTTCATTACACTTTCTATACAGCTATCAAAATACCACATGGGGCCACAAAATATGCACAGCCATTATATAGCAATAGATTTGTAAAATACATAGTCACTGTTTTCCTAAATGATAATTCTTAATGTGTATGACATAGCTAGACATTAGAAGAAAAAAAAGAGATGTAAATAAGAGATGTCAGCAAGTACCCTCCTTTCTATATTCCATTAACAGTCCATGCCCCACTGTGAGCTCGCAAGGCCCTACCTGTCCCTGCAACACACCATCGTGGTCTCTGCCTTCTCTGACCCTGCAGAAACTGACCCAGCACCCTTGCCAGTCTCTCCAGAGAAGATGCTTCCACTTATCTGAGCTCACCGATGGAGGCTGGGAGCCTCCACCTCCTCAGTTCACAGAACCATTTTCATCTTGGTTCCATTGCTGCCTATTAATCACCATTTTGCCCATTACACTGTGCTCCCTTCTTTCACTTCAGTTCATCCACCTGGATTTAGCTCTTAGGGAAGATAAGGGACAAGGCAAGAGTGATGGCTGATAAATATCCCTCAAGGGAGAACACGTGCATGAGCACCGGCATAAGTGGGAGGAGTCTATGCAAATATTTTCTTTTCAGCATAATATTTGAATTTAGGCATCACATGGTCTCATTTATACACAGGAACTCACAAAGTAAATCTCATGGGGACAGAGTGAAATGTTACCAGAGGCTGGGAAGGGAAGAGGGGGATGAAGAGAAGTTGGTTAAGGGACACAGAAATACAGAAGGAATAAGTTTTAGTATTTAATAGTACAGTAGGAAAATTATAGTGAACAATAATTATTGTGTATTTCAAAATAGCTAGAAAAGAATTATAATATTAATATTCCACACAAACACAAAATGATACATGTTTGAGATGATGGATATTCCAGTTACCCTGATTGCTTCATTACACTTTCTATACAGCTATCAAAATACCACATGGGGCCACAAAATATGCACAGCCATTATATAGCAATAGATTTTTTTAAATTAAATTTAGGTGTTATAAATAAATTTGAGTCTAACCACCAATTCTTAAGAAATGACATAAATTTAGTAGCTATAAATATATAGTTAAATAATATTTTACTAAATTTTCTATAACTACCTCTATTTTAATGGTAGTGATTTAAGAGTTAGAAATAGTAAACAGAACTCTTATCACTCATATCTGCATTCTACCCTAGTATCTACCCTAAACAACATATAATGAGAAAGAATACCATCTATCTGGAAGTGTATAACTAGTAAATATTAGTTAAGAACCATAGAGTCTTTCTCTTTTTTGAGAATAGTTGAGTTTGATCTCTCTTAGACCAATGTCAATTAGTTTTATAACCAATTTTATTGCCAGAGAGATGGCTCCATCTTCTTGAATATTTGAAGTAAAAAATGATCACCATTGAAACAGATTATGTAAATGTATTCATACCCTGCAAAAGAATTTTTTTCTAAATTCCTTTTATAGCTATCAAAAACATGAAAGTGTAAGGGATACTATATTCTAAAGGAACCCCTTTTTTTGCCTCCTACTATGTCATATGGTAAAAATATGACTAGTTGTATTAATAAGCAACATCTGTTTAAATAAACTTTATACCTGAAGCAACATTGTTATATTAAACTGCATATACTAAGAGAATCTGAGATGTCAATAACTTTAAAGAGTGCTCTAACTTAGCTGAACTTCAATGTCCATTTATATATACAAATACAAGAAGTAATAACAAAATTATATTAGTAAATTTAGTTACCAGGTTTTGAAAAATACTTATTAGATAATTGACCTTTACTGAAGACATCTTAATTAAAATTAATTTAAATTTTACCACTAAAAATAAATGACTCATTTGCTGTAATAATTTGCACTTATAGACAATATATATTTCCTTATTTCAATGCCCATTTTTTACCTATTTAAACATAAAGTTATTTGTTCAGGCCGGGTGCGGTGGCTCACACCTGTAATCCCAGCACTTATGGGAGGCTGAAGCAGGTGGATCATGTAGTCAAGAGATCGAGACCATCCTGGCCAACATGGTGAAACCCCTTCTCTACTAAAAATACAAAAATTAGCTGGGCATGGTGGCGTACACCTGTAGTCCCAGCTACTTGGGAGGCTGAGGCAGGAGAATTGCCTGAACCTGGGAGGCAGAGGTTGCAGAGAGCTGAGATGGCTCCACTGTACTCCAGCCTGGTGCCACTCTGTCTCAAAAAAAAAAAGGTATTTTTTGCCCGTTGAAAGGAAATATATTATAATGACTACAGGGTCGGCATATGTGGAGAGCATTGACTGTCATACATTTAGGCTCTCATCAGCAGATTTGTATGCACATCCAGAGACAGTGATGTTTGTTCTGTGATCTGCTTATACCAGTTATACTTTTGATAACAATTATGTAAATTTTAAAATTAGCATACAATCCATGAATTATGAGAATAAAAGAGATGTTTCTAATAAAACTGAATGCATTGGAAAGACTGAATGAATACAAGACATTTAAAAATGTTTATTTGGTGTGGATGAGACCATTCTGAAAGTTTGGAGACAAAAATATAAAAACAAAAACACTCTTCCAAATTCAGGTTATTTGAAATCATTTAGCTAGTTATTTATCTTTAAAAAATGGAGACTGGAAATCACAGAATTTAGTTGCATAATAGAGAATCCTAAGCTGCTACAAAAGATGATGGGGAACTAAAATCTGCTTAATCTAAATAATGGTTGTGGCTATGCATCCCAGAATTGTAATAACTTTCTATATATAAAATTAAAATTAAATGTTTAAGGTGTATGTGTGTGCTTATCTTTAATTCTTTACTGAAGACATCTTAATTAAAATTAATTTAAATTTTACCACTAAAAATAAATGACTCATTTGCTGTAATAATTTGCACTTACAGACAATATATATTTCCTTATTTCAATGCCCATTTTTTACCTATTTAAACATAAAGTTATTTGTTCAGGCTGGGTGCGGTGGCTCACACCTGTAATCCCAGCACTTATGGGAGGCTGAAGCAGGTGGATCATGTAGTCAAGAGATCGAGACCATCCTGGCCAACATGGTGAAACCCCTTCTCTACTAAAAATACAAAAATTAGCTGGGCATGGTGGCGTACACCTGTAGTCCCAGCTACTTGGGAGGCTGAGGCAGGAGAATTGCCTGAACCTGGGAGGCAGAGGTTGCAGAGAGCTGAGATGGCTCCACTGTACTCCAGCCTGGTGCCACTCTGTCTCAAAAAAAAAAAAGGTATTTTTTGCCCTTTGAAAGGAAATAGATCATAATGACTACAGGGTCTGCATATGTGGAGAGCATTGACTGTCGTACATTTAGGCTCTCATCAGCAGATTTGTATGCACATCCAGAGACAGTGATGTTTGTTCTGTGATCTGCTTATACCAGTTATACTTTTGATAACAATTATGTAAATTTTAAAATTAGCATACAATCCATGAATTATGAGAATGAAAAGAGAGATGTTTCTAATAAAACTGAATGCATTGGAAAGACTGAATGAATACAAGACATTTAAAAACTGTTTATTTGGTGTGGATGAGACCATTCTGAAAGTTTGGAGACAAAAATATAAAAAACAAAAAAACACTCTTCCAAATTCAGGTTATTTGAAATCATTTAGATAGTTATTTATCTTTAAAAAAATGGAGACTGGAAATCACAGAATTTAGTTGCATAATAGAGAATCCTAAGCTGCTACAAAAAGATGATGGGGAACTAAAATCTGCTTAATCTAAATAATGGTTGTGGCTATGCATCCCAGAATTGTAATAACTTTCTATATATATAATTAAAATTAAATGTTTAAGGTGTATGTGTGTGCTTATCTTTAATTCTTTACTTCACCCTGATTTTTCTATTAATTCATTAACTATCCACCCTTAACATACAGTTTCTACCATAACATAAACATGTATACAGTTTGATAATAAAATATCACACTTACAGGATTTTTCTCATCACCATACACAGGAGAGTAATAGTACAGGTCTTATTCTGCAAAAGAGAGGGAAAAAAAGGCATATCAGAGAGATAATATGATGTGAAGAAATAGGATGTACATGTTGCTCTTAGGTAGCTATGGATTGTAAAATGTGGTTAGAATAAATATGTGAAAAGCTACAGGAGAAGAAATTCTATGAGTGAATAAGAGATTTATTATATAGAATGTGATTGTTGGCAAAGAGATTTTTTTTGTAAACAAAATAAGCAACTAATTATTGTTTGAGTATGTGGCTAAGAGAGGAAGAAGAATTGGAGAAAGAGCTGTAAAGCTGTACTACATACAAATCATGGATTGGGAAGTTGGAATGACAGTGGAAATTAAAATATAGTGGAACATAGATATCTAAGTGAAGCAGATCAGTTAGGAGGATATTTCAGTGAATGGCCAGCATAAGGTGAGGTTGGTGGTAGGAGTAGCAATGCTGCTGAGAAGGCAAGAAAAATGAAGACTGAGTAGTACCCATTGGCCTTACTGTAGCTATCAGGAAACCAAGAACAGGTACTCATTGACTGAGTAGAGATCATTGCAGAGAATGGAAAAAAACAGGGTTACATTTTGAGAAGGAAAAAAAAGTCAAGCTTTGCTGAACTGCTGGATGTTGAAACTTTGAGGGCAAAAAAATTGTCAAATATTTGTGATTAGAGAATCAGGGTGCCAATGGAAGATCAAGACAGGTTTGGCAAGAAAGCCTAAGTGGTAGGAAAACTGATGTTGGGCTTGGATGCTAAGAGATCAAATAACATGAGGACTCAAAATCACCCTTTGCTTTGCTAATATGAAAATATGGATTGAAGAATGAATGAAATAACAGGAAATGGAGAAAGCAAGTGTCAAAAACTCACTTTAAAAGTTTGGCTATAAAGGAAGTAGAAAGATACACTAGTGAGTAGGGAGAAATGTTGGGTCCAGGAATAATTTTTCATCATATCAGAGCATGTCAGATCATTATAGGAAAACTTAAGTTGAGAGCAAGAAAATAAGGTGCAAACTAGAAAGGATTACAGATGAATGAAGACCCTGAGAGTTGATGGAATGGAACTCAGAGCTCATGTGGAAGGATGGGCCTTCTATGGAAAAAGGGATATTTTCTGCATTATCAGGAGGGTGGAAGGAGGGAACATGGATGTAGGTTTGTTGATGTGTCAGCAAAAATGAGGGAATGCCATATGAAAGCTTCTGTTCTCTCAAAGTAAAGAATATTGCTACCTCAAAGAGTAGTGGGAGAAGTATTGGAGATTTAAAGAAAGTAGAAAGGATTTGCAGATATAAAAATATAAATACCTGTGGGTACCCCAGTGTACAAAACAAAATAAGCAACTAATTATTGTTTGAGTATGTGGCTAAGAGAGGAAGAAGAATTGGAGAAAGAGCTGTAAAGCTGTACTACATACAAATCATGGATTGGGAAGTTGGAATGACAGTGGAAATTAAAATGTAGTGGAACATAGATATCTAAGTGAAGCAGATCAGTTAGGAGGATATTTCAGTGAATGGCCAGCATAAGGTGAGGTTGGTGGTAGGAGTAGCAATGCTGCTGAGAAGGCAAGAAAAATGAAGACTGAGTAGTACCCATTGGCCTTACTGTAGCTATCAGGAAACCAAGAATGGGTACTCATTGACTGAGCAGAGATCATTGCAGAGAATGGAAAAACAGAGGGTTACATTTTTAGAAGGAAAAAAAGTCAAGCTTTGCTGAACTGCTGGATGTTGAAACTTGAGGGCAAAAAAATTGTCAAATATTTGTGATTAGAGAATCAGGGTGCCAATGGAAGATCAAGATAGGTTTGGCAAGAAAGCCTAAGTGGTAGGAAAACTGATGTTGGGCTTGGATGCTAAGAGATCAAATAACATGAGGACTCAAAATCACCCTTTGCTTTGCTAATATGAAAATATGGATTGAAGAATGAATGAAATCAGAGGAAATGGAGAAAGAAAGTGTCAAAAACTCACTTTAAAAGTTTGGCTATAAAGGAAGTAGAAAGATACACTAGTGAGTAGGGAGAAATGTGGGGTCCAGCAATAATTTTTCATCATATCAGAGCATGTCAGATCATTATAGGAAAACTTAAGTTGAGAGCAAGAAATTAAGGTGCAAACTAGAAAGGATTACAGATGAATGAAGCCCCTGAGAGTTGATGGAATGGAACTCAGAGCTCATGTGGAAGGACGGGCCTTCTATGGAAAAAGGGGTATTTTCTGCATTATCAGGAGGGTGGAAGGAGGGAACATGGATGTAGGTTTGTTGATATGTCAGCAAAAAATGAGGGGAATGCCATATGAAAGCTTCTGTTCTCTCAAAGTAAAGAATATTGCTACCTCCAAAGAGTAGTGGGGAGAAGTATTGGAGATTTAAAGAAAGTAGAAAGGATTTGCATATATGAAAACCTAGGGGTGTAATAGTGAGATCCCAAATGGTGCCAGTGAATACAAATTTTTAATACTACTGAGATGACTGGAAGATTTTCTCCAGCAATCCTCTGCTGCTTGAATACAGGTAATAGAATATGTGTTTGAGTGCATTCAAGATTAGAGTTTCATGGGTAGGTGGGGAAAAATGTAGAGGAAGTCAACAGAGGTGATGATATTTGCAAAAGGGTGATCACAATAGAGAATTATAGAAAGTAAGCCAGACAATGAATAATAACAAGAAGCAGGGGGCTAGAAGATAGAACATTGAGGGGTTAATGGATTAGAATTCATAATGAGGTTGCAAAATTGTCACTGCAACAGTACTCAACATGTGAACCGAAATGATAGGAAGCCATGATGTTAATGGTTTCAAAATCCTGGTTTTTAAATGGTTTTAATGGTTTTAATTTAGGTTTTCAGACATGGCACCATTTCTAGTAATGACACAGCCCAAGACTTGTCTATTGGAGATGGGTGTTTACAGTACTGTTGTAAAGAGGAAATTGAAAATGACATAGTCTAGGAATGGAGAGGCTAAAATGTGAAGGCATCTTCATGGTTTTTGAAGTCATATGAGATAATGGAAAGAGTTTGGGTGTGAAAAGAAGGCTGCCATCTAAGGATACCTAGATTGATGTCAAAAGGATCAATGAATAAAGGTATGTCCACAGAATTTTGATTGTTAAAAGGGAGAAGAAGCTTACACAAATAAATGTGTAAGTCTCACTAAAGAGGGGCTTATTTTATTTTTTAAATTCAACTTATTTTTTTGTTTGTTTGTTTCAAGGGAAAAGGGATACCTAGTATCTGACAATGATGGTTGGGAATGAGAGCTTGGGGAGGTGGGCAACATCGAAGGCAAGTGGGATATGAGAAAAACAACACAAGCCAATCTTGAGAAGACCTCAGGGGAAGTGTTCTTATAAATGAGCTGGCTTTCAGGCAAGTAGATGGTGAGAGGTTTCATTGAAGAGAAAGAAGATGCTGAAGTTTTTAAGGATATAGGAACATTTACTAGTTGAAGAGTGAGAGTTACTTGCTCAAGATGAGAGAGCTAGTCAGGAGATGAGTCAGAATTCAAACCCAAGTGTGTCTGACTCCCATGCTGGAGCATGCTGCTTATCAGAGAGAAAATTCACCCACATTAGTGAATTGGATATTGGATATGAGAAAATACATTTTCAAAACTATTTCATTCATCTCTTTTACTTTTGACAATTGCAAGGACATCAGGACTATTATATTGGCATTAGATCAGAAAATGTAACAGAGAGCTGAGAACAGCTATGCAGTTTTAGAAAATAGTTTTTAGAAGCTCCACTTAACTCCAAAAATCCAATATAAATAGTTTATATTGTTGAGCTGGCAGAAACTGTTGTATCTTTTGAGACTGCAATGTTATTTTAGAGTTTATGAGGCACTTTTACCAGCAGATATAAATCCTGTTACCCTCTAATCCATAATCTACTTTTCTTAGTGATCCACATTATTTTTGTTCTTCTAAGATAACATCTAAGAAAAGCATTTCCCTGGCTTTCCAAGTATGTGGCTGCCTACTGTTTTATCTGCTCTGTACCTTCTTGGCATTGTCTTGAAACTCCACTGCTCCTTGCACCTCCTAATTATACAATGTATGAAGCAGAAAGAGCCACAAGAAAATGTGACCCTGGCCACCTTTGATTGATTCAGGGCTGGACACCTGACCTAAGTCAAACCAGTCAGAGCCCTCCACGGATTTCAGAACTGCTTGGATGCTGGATCTAATATATAAAGCTTGGACACTGTCACTACCATATTTTCTGCCATGGAGACCAAAGAAGTAAAGAAAGGTGATCTGCAGGACAAAAAGGAGAAAAGTGAACACAAATGTGTTTCAGTGCTGCTGCTGCTTTTAGAAAGCAGAAATAAACATGTGGAATAAACTGTTATGTCTTCTATGTCAATTGTTTCTAACATCCATCTGGATTCCTGTCTGAGAGTTCTGTAAGACACTCCAGTATCTTTGTATCTTTATACAATACTGTCTTCTAATTTGCCACAAAAATACCTTGGACTTTTCTCCAGGCAAACAAACAGAATACTAGGTATTCAAGAAGTTGTTACAGCTGTAAGTTATCTAACAAGTACTTATGAACAATATTATGCTAAAAGCATCTGTATTTCTGTCTGAACAGATACTGTGAAAGTACCTGTCCCAACTGCTACCTTTTGAGTAATAATAATCATAGTGTTTTTTTGTGAGTTAATGAAGTTCTAAGCACTAGGCTATGTGTATTACAGGCATTGCATTCAGTCTTCATACAGTATTTATAAGAAAACTGAAGCTCACAGAAGTCAAGTGGGATGGATAGATATTTCTGATATTTCCCCACCTGGGTCCATTGTGAAAAAAGGACTCACCCCAGCTTCAGAGGGAACTTGTCAGTAAGCAATGTTCAGCTGTGGGTCTCTTCAGAAATTAGCCTCATGTGCAGGCCAGGTATGATGGCTCATGCCTGTAATCCCAGCACTTTGGGAGGCCAATGCAGATGAATCACTTGAGGTCAGGAGTTTGAGGCCAGCCTGACCAACATGGTGAAACCCCATGTCTATTAAAAATACAAAATTACCAGATGTGGGCACCTGTAATCCCAGCTACTCAGGAGGCTGAGGCATGAGAATCACTTGAATCCAGAAAATGGAGGTTTCATTGAAGAGAAAGAAGATGCTGAAGTTTTTAAGGATATAGGAACATTTACTAGTTGAAGAGTGAGAGTTACTTGCTCAAGATGAGAGAGCTAGTCAGGAGATGAGTCAGAATTCAAACCCAAGTGTGTCTGACTCCCATGCTGGAGCATGCTGCTTATCAGAGAGAGAAAATTCACCCACATTAGTGAATTGGATATTGGATATGAGAAAATACATTTTCAAAATTATTTCATTCATCTCTTTTACTTTTGACAATTGCAAGGACATCAGGACTATTATATTGGCATTAGATCAGAAAATGTAACAGAGAGCTGAGAACAGCTATGCAGTTTTAGAAAATAGTTTTTAGAAGCTCCACTTAACTCCAAAAATCCAATATAAATAGAGTTTATATTGTTGAGCTGGCAGAAACTGTTGTATCTTTTGAGACTGCAATGTTATTTTAGAGTTTATGAGGCACTTTTACCAGCAGATATAAATCCTGTTACCCTCTAATCCATAATCTACTTTTCTTAGTGATCCACATTATTTTTGTTCTTCTAAGATAACATCTAAGAAAAGCATTTCCCTGGCTTTCCAAGTATGTGGATGCCTACTGTTTTATCTGCTCTGTACCTTCTTGGCATTGTCTTGAAACTCCACTGCTCCCTTGCACCTCCTAATTATACAATGTATGAAGCAGAAAGAGCCACAAGAAAATGTGACCCTGGCCACCTTTGATTGATTCAGGGCTGGACACCTGACCTAAGTCAAACCAGTCAGAGCCCTCCACAGATTTCAGAACTGCTTGGATGCTGGATCTAATATATAAAGCTTGGACACTGTCACTACCATATTTTCTGCCATGGGAGACCAAAGAAGTAAAGAAAGGTGATCTGCAGGACAAAAAAGAGAAAAAGTGAACACAAATGTGTTTCAGTGCTGCTGCTGCTGCTGCTTTTAGAAAGCAGAAATAAACATGTGGAATAAACTGTTATGTCTTTCTATGTCAATTGTTTCTAACATCCATCTGGATTCCTGTCTGAGAGTTCTGTGAGACACTCCAGTATCTTTGTATCTTTATACAATACTGTCTTCCTAATTTGCCACAAAAATACCTTGGACTTTTCTCTCCAGGCAAACAAACAGAATACTAGGTATTCAAGAAGTTGTTACAGCTGTAAGTTATCTAACAAGTACTTATGAACAATATTATGCTAAAAGCATCTGTATTTCTGTCTGAACAGATACTGTGAAAGTACCTGTCCCAACTGCTACCTTTTGAGTAATAATAATCATAGTGTTTTTTGTGAGTTAATGAAGTTCTAAGCACTAGGCTATGTGTATTACAGGCATTGCATTCAGTCTTCATACAGTATTTATAAGAAAACTGAAGCTCACAGAAGTCAAGTGGGATGGATAGATATTTCTGATATTTCCCCACCTGGGTCCATTGTGAAAAAGGGACTCACCCCAGCTTCAGAGGGAACTTGTCAGTAAGCAATGTTCAGCTGTGGGTCTCTTCAGAAATTAGCCTCATGTGCAGGCCAGGCATGATGGCTCATGCCTGTAATCCCAGCTACTCAGGAGGCTGAGGCATGAGAATCACTTGAATCCAGAAAATGGAGGTTGCATTGAGCTGAGATTGTATGACTGTACTCCAGCCTGGGTGACAAAGGAGACCCTGTCTCAAAAAGAAAGAAAGAGAGAGAGACTAAGGTGCAAAATTTGCCTTCCAACTGGTCACACCCTTCCAGTTTGTATCCTGCACCCAGTGACTGAGTAAGAGGTATAAAGGTCCAACAAAGGAGAAATCTGCAGGAACATTCTAGCTCCAGAGCTACAGTGGGGTAGTTGAGGCTATCAGGTACATCTCAGCTAAACTTCTTCTCTGTCAAATTCTCCTTCATTCCTCTCCATTCTGCAGCTGCTCATCCCAAAGTGCTCCCTAATAAACACCTGAACACCAATGTCTGTCTTAGAATCTGTGTCCTGGGAACAATTCCTACAATACCAAGTGAATTATTCAAGTTCCTCCAGCCAAAAAGGACAGAACTAAAACATAGAGTCATCTTTCTGACCCTACATAAATATATTTTTCTACTGTGCTAACCATAGTATATATAACACATCCATAAAAAGTTATTGAGATACTGAGTCATAGCTACTTTAGTCACAATGTCATAATGCTTGCTCTGTCAATGAAAATGCCATCTTTTTCTCAGTTATCTGAGAGAATGAGCTCTTTAAAATTTGTAAAATGCAAAACTTTTTTTTTTAACTGAAAATACTCTTCTAAGTATATAAAATCCAAAACTGAAAAATGAAAGGCCTATTCAGTAATAATTCCCATGGACTGCAAAGACAGAATAATTGATTTGTGAAAAGAAATGATGTTCTACATTTTCATTACTGCTGCAAAATACAGCTATATGTGATATAGTACATTTTAATCTCAATTCCAAATAAAAATTATACTAACAGCATCCCACAAATTATTGCTTTACTAATGCTAAAAAATTCAGCCCCTGAAACTTAGAGAAAAAAAGCAGAAAAGCATATGAAAATGTCAACATTTCCCACTCAGAATCTCAATTTTGTTACCCTAGACACAAGTTCGATAGGGAACTAGTATTCAGCTTTTTTGAGTGAATAACTCATAAGCCACCTACCCAGAACATCTACAACCTGAGGGCTTACTTAGAAATGACCTCTTTGTGTACAAACATGACAGAAAACCCTTTACCAAGAATTTTGCCTGGCTAGAAAATGAAATGATTTGAAAAGGTCTTCTGGGATTTTTCCCACAAACTGATAGACATTAAAGAATTAATAGGTAGGATACTTTTAATAAGTCCCTTTTTTTATTCTCCAATAGACCTGTAGGGAATGGAAGACTGGCAGAAGAACCAAGGTGAATGAGCCCTGCTCTGAGTAAGGGAGTCATCCCTCACTGTGGAGGAGGTCGGCCAGGGCAGATTTCATCCCAATTAGGAAAAGGTTTTGCTTCTTTCAGTGGATTAGCCACACTTCCCGCTGAGAAGCACTGCTTGTCTTCAGATGTGGGCATGTTAACTAATGTGTACCTCCTGGGTGACCTGAGGAATAAAGAGATGCATCTTCAAAGGAACCGGAACTGGATCGTTAAATCCTCCCGGGAGGTTTGCACTGAGGGAACTGTGTTGCTGAAGCCCACTTGGAAGCATTCTGCTGATAGGCCTTCCCTTCTCACTCCCCACCAAGCACCACTCTAATCTAGTTTCTCATTTCTTCCCTTCCCCACAGGGGCCCCTGATATGCGATCTTGTCAGAATGACCCAGACATGGAGAAATCCACAGCTGGATTCTCACCTCCCTTTGCTTGCTGAGGTAGGGGTAGGAGCAGGGGAAATGGGGTCTATGGGAGAAAGGAGAGGCTTCAGGGAGTGGGAGTCACATCATCGAGTTCTGGATGAGGGGACCCACTGAGAATACAGCAGATGAAACAACAGGGCCATTCCATGGCACATTTCACCATCTCGTATTTGCTCTTTGAACTATGAAGACATTCATACAAATATTTACTTTATAAAAACATGTTATATAAATATATAGTTCATAAAAATAACAAAATCTTTTTAAATTCTAATCCCTTTAGTCCATCACCTCTCTCCAGTACAATTGGGTGCCTTGTACCTGGGTGGTAAAAATGAGGAAAGTCAAGGAAGGAAAATGAGGGGGGTGGCCTCACAGAGGCTGCAGCATCCTCTCAAGTTGGCTGATAGCCAGCAGCTCTGGACAGTGGTTCCTTGACAAGTAAGAATAGAGTTAGAAAATAAAGAGCCAGAAACACCTCAAAGCAGGTATGAGAGCATCTTTCTATCACAAACAGATTAGAAGCTGGCCCTTCAAGGATGAGGAAGTCTGCTGCTTCTCATGGCTCCTTCTTGGGATGACTGTTCAGCACCTGGGCCAACATGTCAAACTTTGAACTCCTGTTGGATTTTACTTCGTGGCTGGGATATTGTGTTTTGTCATCAGTTTGTATGTTTAAAAATTATGATTAGTTGTTGTTAGTGGAAAATCATGAGATTTCAATGGAAATAGAGATTTCTAACTTTTATAAACCTATAAATGTAAATACTGAGCCCAAATTCTAGAATGACAACACTCAGCCAGACACCAGTAGCCACAGCTGGTGTTGGGGGATCACCCTTCACAGTCCCATCTGGCCCTTCTGACATGTGCATACCACCAGCCCAGATGAAACATGGGAGGGATGCCCCTGCTCTGCACATAGCCCCTGCCCAGATGAAGTATGGGAGGGGAACACCCTGCTCTGTGCATACCCTCTACCCAGATGAAGCATGGGAGTGGCCCCTGCTCTGTGGATTCCCCCTGCCCAGATGAGGCATGGGAGTGGGGCCCACTGCTCTGTCACCTGAGAGAAAAGTGAGTACATCATGCCAACTGTTTCATTTTTGCATTTTGCTTTTTTTTTCTATTTACTTCTGTGATTTAAGGGAAAGGACTCTGCAATATGACTAAATGGGGACTATGTCTGGCTTTCAGCTAAGACCATAGATTTCAAACACTGATTCCTAAAGAAACACCCACAAACACACACACATACACCTCACACACAGTTTAAAATGTAATCTAATGCAGCTTTTGAGTTGCTATATTGGCAAAAGCAGTGAGAAATCGGGAATGCAATTTCCAAAACAATGAGCATGGGGGAATCCAAGGGATTTGAGGTCCCTCAAGTCACAAATGTACTTATTTATTAACATGGGCAGAGAAAAAGTAAAAGTCTATTCTCTGGTATGATTCTCCTACATATTGCTTTTCTGTTTGAGGCAAGATATCAGCAAGTTAAGTATGCAATTTAGAACAGACCTGTTTCATCTTACCAGACTTACTTTCCTCAGTACTTTGGGGCTATACATAGTAACAAATTGAAATAAAACTGTATGACACATGTCCCCATTAACTGCAGAATACAAACTGTACAAATCCACAGTTTACATTCTGTGGCAATAACATATTTACAAAAATATGTATACTTTTTAAAAAATCTATAAACAGATTTTGGAAAGTATCTTCATAGAATATTTCCTGGCTGGGCACGGTGGCTCATGCCTGTAATCCCAGCACTTTGGGAGGCCGAGGCGGGTGGATCACGAGGTCAAGAGATCGAGACCATCCTGGTCAACATGGTGAAATCCCATCTCTATTAAAAATACAAAAAATTAGCTGGGCATGGTGGCATGTGCCTGTAATCCCAGCTACTTGGGAGGCTGAGGCAGGAGAGTTGCCCAGGAGGCAGAGGTTGTGGTGAGCCGAGATCATGCCATTGCACTCCAGCCTGGGTAACAAGAGTGAAACTCTGTCTCAAAAAAAAAAAAAAAAGAATATTTTCTAAACTTTTTGTTTCAAATAGTTTCAAAAGGACATTTTTCTTCTGTTCCCACTTCTTTGGTTAACATGTGTAATGAGTTGCATTTTTATTGTGTTGTTCTTTTCAGTGACATCACATAGAAGAAAGTACATAAGTAAATCATTGTTATTTGATGAATTCTATGGAATAAAAACAAGCATGTATATGCTGATATTTTTATTTTCTAGCTGATCGGGGACTTTCCTTGACTATTTAACTCTCACAATCTAGAAGCTCAGCAAACAAATTCAGAAAGGGAGTTGGTATGGTGGATGACCCCAGATGAGGCATGGGAGTGGCCCCTGCTCTGTGGATTCCCCTGCCCAGATGAGGCATGGGAGTGGCCCCTGCTCTGTGGATTCCCCTGCCCAGATGAGGCATGGGAGTGGCCCCTGCTCTGTGGATTCCCCTGCCCAGATGAGGCATGGGAGTGGCCCCTGCTCTGTGGATTCCCCTGCCCAGATGAAGCATGGGAGTGGCCCCTGCTCTGTGGATTCCCCTGCCCAGATGAGGCATGGGAGTGGCCCCTGCTCTGTGGATTCCCCTGCCCAGATGAAGCATGGGAGTGGCCCCTGCTCTGTGGATTCCCCTGCCCAGATGAGGCATGGGAGTGGCCCCTGCTCTGTGGATTCCCCTGCCCAGATGAGGCATGGGAGTGGCCCCTGCTCTGTGGATTCCCCTGCCCAGATGAGGCATGGGAGTGGCCCCTGCTCTGTGGATTCCCCTGCCCAGATGAGGCATGGGAGTGGGGCCCACTGCTCTGTCACCTGAGAGAAAAGTGAGTACATCATGCCAACTGTTTCATTTTTGCATTTTGCTTTTTTTTCTATTTACTTCTGTGATTTAAGGAAAGGACTCTGCAATATGACTAAATGGGACTATGTCTGGCTTTCAGCTAAGACCATAGATTTCAAACACTGATTCCTAAAGAAACACCCACAAACACACACACATACACCTCACACACAGTTTAAAATGTAATCTAATGCAGCTTTTGAGTTGCTATATTGGCAAAAGCAGTGAGAAATCAGGAATGCAATTTCCAAAACAATGAGCATGGGGGAATCCAAGGATTTGAGGTCCCTCAAGTCACAAATGTACTTATTTATTAACATGGGCAGAGAAAAGTAAAAGTCTATTCCTGGTATGATTCTCCTACATATTGCTTTTCTGTTTGAGGCAAGGTATCAGCAAGTTAAGTATGCAATTTAGAACAGACCTGTTTCATCTTACCAGACTTACTTTCCTCAGTACTTTGGGGCTATACATAGTAACAAATTGAAATAAAATTGTATGACACATGTCCCCATGAACTGCAGAATACAAACTGTACAAATCCACAGTTTACATTCTGTGGCAATAACATATTTACAAAAATATGTATACTTTTAAAAAAAATCTATAAACAGATTTTGGAAAGTATCTTCATAGAATATTTCCTGGCTGGGCACGGTGGCTCATGCCTGTAATCCCAGCACTTTGGGAGGCCGAGGCGGGTGGATCACGAGGTCAAGAGATCGAGACCATCCTGGTCAACATGGTGAAATCCCATCTCTATTAAAAATACAAAAAATTAGCTGGGCATGGTGGCTCATGCCTGTAATCCCAGCACTTTGGGAGGCCGAGGTGGGTGGATCACGAGGTCAAGAGATCGAGACCATCCTGGTCAACATGGTGAAATCCCATCTCTATTAAAAATACAAAAATTAGCTGGGCATGGTGGCACATGCCTGTAATTCCAGCTACTTGGGAGGCTGAGGCAGGAGAGTTGCCCAGGAGGCAGAGGTTGCGGTGAGCCGAGATCACGCCATTGCACTCCAGCCTGGGTAACAAGAGTGAAACTCTGTCTCAAAAAAAAAAAAAGAATATTTTCTAAACTTTTTGTTTCAAATAGTTTCAAAAGGACATTTTTCTTCTGTTCCCACTTCTTTGGTTAACATGTGTAATGAGTTGCATTTTTATTGTGTTGTTCTTTTCAGTGACATCACATAGAAGAAAGTACATAAGTAAATCATTGTTATTTGATGAATTCTATGGAATAAAAACAAGCATGTATATGCTGATATTTTTATTTTCTAGCTGATCGGGGACTTTCCTTGACTATTTAACTCTCACAATCTAGAAGCTCAGCAAACAAATTCAGAAAGGGGAGTTGGTATGGTGGATGACCCCAGACTAAGGGGTTAATCTAGTTCTATTTTGTATGCAGGGTCACCATACATATGCTGCTAGCATATGACATAATTAGAAACAAAAATCAGCCAGGCCAACCTCTAATAAAAGTGACTTAGATACATGCTAAAGAGACACTCAGCAAAATCATCTGCCCACAGTGTCATTCCCTTAGTCCCTGTCTCCTAGCCCAAGCACCAGATTTTTCATTTCATTTTCTGCTTTTCTGAAAACAGCAATTTCAGTGTCGGAACACTGAATTTTAATCCAGATCTACCACCTGTTCTATGACTTGGCCTATTTTTCATCTTTAGTTTTGCTGTCTATTCAATGAGGATAAAAATAATAATGCTGAAAGGATTTTGTAAAAATCCATTTGTTCACTCAACAGATATGGAATTCTTACTGAGTGCCAAGGACTGTTCCAGGTGCTGGAAATACAGCAATGGAAAAAAAACTAAGTTCTTGTGCTGCTGTTACTTATTTTTCTAGAAAAGAGATCATGGTAACATAACATAATGTGAGGTTGTACAGGAAATGTAGTAAGGTAGGGACAACCAATAGGAAGAAAAAGATAAAGCAGAGGGAAAGAATATAGATTGGCAAACAGGTGAATTTCAGGGAAGATGATTGTTCAATGACAAAAGTGCATGTATGAGAAGAGAATGCCAGGAGTTCAGCTGTGAGCCTGAAGCTGAGGAGGCTTGCTGCATGAAAAGTAATTCTTCTATGTGTGGCTGACCATACTGTTAAAAGGAAAAGCCTCACTAAGTTACAGGGACTTAGTTAGAAGGACTCAGACTTTTCACTGAAGCTTTGAAAAAGTCACACAATAAGGACAAGTTTACTATTTTATAGCTACAGTTAAAATACATAATAGAAAAAGCTAGTGCTCATTCTCAATTACAAAGATATAGAACCAACCTAAGTGCCCATTAACCAAAGAGTCAATAAAGAAAATATAGTATATGTACACCATGGAGTACTACTCAGCCACAAAACAGAATGTTTTAATGTCTTTTGCAGCAACTTGAATGGAGCTGGAAGCCATTATTCCAAGCAAGGTAACTCAGGAATGGCAAACCAAGTATATGTTCTCACTTGTAAGTAGGAGCTAAGGTATGAGGATGCAAAGGCATAAGAATGATATAATGGATGTTAGGGACTCAGGGAGGAAGGCTGGAAGAGGATTGAGGGAAGGATAAAAGACCACAGATTGAGAACAGTGTACACTGCTTGGGTGATGGCTGCACTAAAATCTCAGAAATCACCACCAAAGAACTTATCCATGTGACCAAAATCCACCTGTACAAACAATTTAAATTTAAAAATTTTAAAAATTCTTCAAATCTAGAAAACAAAAGAAAAATGCTTGTGCTAGTTAAGATGAAAACCTTAAATCTAAGGACAAAACTGGAATGCACTCACTTTAGAAAAGCTTGAAACAAAATTCCACATAATGAAAGTGATGTGCCCAAAATTACAAAGATCCCACCCTCTTTTTTTTATTTTTTGCCATAAAGATGTTTTATTAGGCCAAACTACACACTATAAAGGTCTCACCTTTTTTTGCCATAAGAGTATTAGGCAAAACTACACACTATAAAGGTCTCACCTTTTTTTGCCATAAAGATGTTTTATTAGGCCAAACTACACACTATAAAGGTCTCACCTTTTTTTGCCATAAGAGTATTAGGCAAAACTACACACTATAAAGGTCTCACCTTTTTTTGCCATAAGAGTATTAGGCAAAACTACACACTATAAAGGTCTCACCTTTTTTTTGCCATAAGAGTATTAGGCAAAACTACACACTATAAAAATGCCTTAAAATGTAGCAGGAGGAGATGTAAAGACTCAAAGAAGTACAAAGAAGTAACAAGTATCCTTGAAAGGTCATTGCAGGGTGTGCACCTGGGCTTGGCTGGGCAAGGACACCCCCCAGAGAATGAGAGCCACTGAGGAGGGTGGTCAGAGTGGCCCTTTTCCTGGTCTAAGAACAGCCTGGGGGAGCCTGGGGGACCTCTCCCACATCTCCTGCTTCCAGGAGCCACTTCTTTCAAGATGAGGCACTATCCTCCTTGCCAGTTCTCCTTTGCCCCCAGTGGCCCACTGTCAACACTCAGAAAGAGAGGAGCATCACCTGTTTTTCCTGAAACATCTGAGGCCAGTGGGTATGCCCAGGGGAACTGGGATGTAACAAGTAAATCTGCCCACCCCCAGGCTATGCTTGCTTTATCTTATCTGTGTGATATGGGGGAGGGAAATTACCAAGAGGTCATCACATAGCCAAGTGCTATAGCACTTAAAGCAGGGAAAGTTTTAGCTGTGTGTTTTCAAAAAGTTGTTTCTAAGTGCTACAGCTGATGAAGTTAGAATGAGTGATCTGTGTCCACTCAGTTATATTTGACTTCTTTACAACTGATTCTCATTCTTGTCAATCAACTGTAAATTTTCTGTGTTAATTTCTAGCAGAGGTAATAGAATTAATCCAAAATCATAGGTGTATTAACATGTATACAGATTGACATGTATACTCACCAAACCAGGCACTGAGCTGAAAAAGGGATTGTTTCCCAGTAGGCTTTAAGGCCCACATAAATCCCTGTGCAAAAATCAAGAAACTGAGACAGAAAGTGACTCACCTAAGGCTTGTCACTTGAAAGTGAGTGGCTGACTGACTGGCAGAGGGCTGGAAATCAAATCCAAATCTCCTGACCTCTAATTTCAGAGGGTGCACTGCCTCCTCAAGGCCCAATTTTACAGTTAAATGGCTTAACAAGGGCTTTACTGGATTGAAGTCAACATTTAAAGACATTAGATTCCATTTCCACAGTCTTTGGCCCCTTGTCTCTAATGAGAATTTGCCTGGTTCAAATTTTAACATTGGGTCTAACCTGAGAGATCTTGACTTTCAGCCTGAAACTCTTAAAAAGTCTTGATTAACTCAGGAGTTCCTGCTACAAAGTGAGAGCCAAGAACCCTTTTCAGCAAAGGTGAGCTGGCCTCAGTGGTAAATGGGAAATGAGCTGGTTTCAATCACCACCCTCTCATCAATCATCAAGATAAACATCTTACAACATACATGTATTGTGCTTTTAGGAGGGCTGGGGGTTATCCAAGGTTCTGAGTAACATGCTACCACAGAAAGAAGAAGGTGATGCTCAGGCCTTGGAACACACACACACACACACACACACACACAGTCTAGACACACAACTGGTAGTGTCAAGCCAAATACTTAGTAGTATGAGGAGGGCTTTGAACCCATCCATGCTCCAAAGGAAGAGACACCTTTCCCTAATTCACATTTGTTCTCCCACTTTTCCCATAATGCTGCCTCCTCCTCAAGCACATGCATTATTACATAGAACAAAATTAGGCAGGGCTATCAGGTTAAAGCATTGTCAGTGATATTCTCATAAAAAACAACAGCACCGTCAAACAGAGAGCATGTTTGTGTATAAAATGTGATTAATTCTTTCAGACATGGCTCATGATGATTGTGATCATCCCACCAGGACAGCAGCCCTGCTCTACACCGAGCCTCGCTGTGTGCCTGGCCACCTCCCAAAGTGCTTCACACTCTCATTTAACCCTCAGAGGCAGACAAAAGGACTGCAAAGGACTCATGGGTCTCCCATGCTCTCTGAAAAGGACTCCCATTTCTCCTGTGGACCAAAAGTAACAACAGAAGTAGATTTTTACTTGTAGAGCACACAACTTTTTCAAAATACACAGCTAAAACTGTCCCTGCTTTAAGTGCTATAGCACTTAAAGCTCAGGCCTGGAGACAGACAGACAGACAGACACACACACACACACACACACACACACAGTCTAGACACACAACTGGTAGTGTTTTAAGTGCTATAGCACTTAAAACAGGGACAGTTTTAGCTGTGTATTTTCAAAAAGTTGTCTCTAAGTGCTATAGCTGATGAAGTTAGAATGAGTGATCTGTGTCCACTTGAGTTGAGCATTCTTTTGGTAATAAAGAATTCTGTTATATTTGAATTCTTTAGAAATGATTATCATTCTTCTAAATCAACTGTGAATTTTCTGTATTAATTTCTAGCAGAGGTAATAGAGTTAATCCAAAATCATAGGTGTATTAAAGTCCAGATTGACAAGTATACTCAACCAAAGAGGCACTGAGCTGAAAAAGGAATCATTTCCCAGTGGGCCTTACAGCCCACATAAATCCCTGTGCAAAAATCAAGACACAGAGACAGAAAGTGACTCACCTAAGGCTTGTCACTTGAAAGTGAGTGGCTGACTGACTGGCAGAGGGCTGGAAATCAAATCCAAATCTCCTGACCTCTAATTTCAGAGGGTGCACTGCCTCCACAAGGCCCAATTTTACAGTTAAATGGCTTAACAAGAGCTTTACTGGATTGAAGTCAATGTTAGAAGACATTAGATTCCATCGGCACAGTCTTTGGCCCCTTGTCTCTAATGAGAATTTGCCCAGTTCAAATTTTAACATTGGGTCTAACCTGAGAGATCTTGACTTTCAGCCTGAAACTCTTGAAAAGTATTGATTAACTTAGGAGTTCTTGCTACAAAGTGAGAGTCAAGACACCTCTTCAGCAAAGGTGATCTGGCCTCAGTGGTAAATGGGAAATGATCTGGTTGCAATCATCACCCTCTCACCAATCATCAAGATAAATTTATTATAACATACATGTATTGTGTTTTTAGGAGGGCCAAAACTTATTTAAGATGCTGAGTAACATGCTACCACAGGAAGAAGGGGGTGCTGCTCAGGCCTGGAGACAGACAGACAGACAGACACACACACACACATGCAAACACATGGTCTAGGCACACAACTGTTAGTGTAAATCCAAATACTTAGTAGTATGAGGAGGGCTTTGAACACATCCATGCTCCAAAGGAAGAGATGCATTTTTTTAATTCACACATCCATTCTCCCTCCTTTTCCCCCAACCCTGCCTCATCCTCAAGCTCACACATTATTGCATAGAACAAAATTAGGCAGGACTACCAGTTTAAAGCATTGTCAATGATGCTTTCATGGAAAACAACAGCACAGTCAAATGGAGAGCATGCTTGCATATGAAATATGATTAATTCTTTCAGACATGGCTCATGATGACTGGGGCCACACAACCAGGACAGCAGCTCTGCTCTGCACTGAGCCTACCTGTGTGCCTGGCCACCTCCCAGAGTGCTTCACACTCTCATTTTACCCTCAGAGGCAGACAAGAGGACTTCAAAGGACTCATGTGTCTTCCATGCTCTCTGAAAAGGACTCCCATTTCTCCTGGGGACAACAACAAAAGTAGCTTTTTATTTGTAGAGTGCACATCTTTTTCAAAATACACAGCTAAAACTAACCCTGCTTAAAGTGCTATAGCACTTAAAAGAAACCAAAGGTCAGCAGGCTTAGCAAAGCAGTAGGAACCATGAAAAAGGATTAGGTTCCACAGACTTCCTGCCTCCTCTCTGTCTTTTCCCATCTCTTTGTCACATGGTCTGGGGAAGCTGGAAGCAGATTAATTAGTTTTCCTTTTTTATGCTGTCCCCAAGAGAATCCCAGCCTCTGCCTGAGCTTGGGGCAGGGAAGAAATGGGATTTAGAGAGCACATAAGAGGGATATTTTACAAATGTCTTAAGAAGCTAAAGGAGACTTAAAAACTGCAAGTGAGTGAAAAGTTATGGAATTTGGGTTAAGATGCTGTTGAAAATAGATGCTTAGTGCCACAAAGAAAAATTAGCACTGAGACAAAGGATCTTTTAGCAAAAGAATTTTTACTTTCTGGACTGCAGGAAGGGTACTCTCACTATCCATTTTGCCACCAGAGTACTAGGAACAAAGGAAAGGAGACATATTTGTCCTTACACATTTGGGGTTGTCCTTACTGCTTTGTGTGATTTCTGTTGGCTGGAGCCAGACCTCACAATCCAAACTAAAACCTGATTGGCTAACAACTTAAAACTTTTCTAAACAGGTAAAAGCAATGGAGAGCCTGGACATGCTTGTGAGTACATCCAGCACAGATATCCTGGTTAAAGTACAAGGACATAGAACATACCACATGCCTGTAAGCATAGCATGTCTAACAGCTATACAGGATAAGGCTTAACAAAGTTATTAACACACTTATTCTCTAACAAGAAAGGAAAGTATAAACTGGGAGTTTTCTACTTCCCACAGTGCTGTTAAGCATGTCTGAAACTCACTGGGGAGAAAGGGATTTCAAAAGTATAGTCTGGAGGATTTCATAGGGGGAAAAAATTATAATTATACCTCAGTGAGTGGAGACACTTCAATTAACTAGTGACACCTACTGCATAGGTTAAGTACTTTTTTCCCTACCAAACTGGAACATGAGCAGGAAGCTTATTATCCACCATCACTCATGCTTTGCTTAGTTTTTATACTGTACTAATATCCTCCCTGGTTGCAGCTGTCTGGGCTGTTTTGGTTTACATATTTCATGGGCATTTAGGTACTGGACACAAGGACTAAATATGATGACAGGGAGGCTGAGGTAGGAGAATTGCTTGAAACTGGGAAGTGGAGGTTGCAGTGAGCCAAGATCCTGCCATTGCACTCCAGCCTGGGCAACAACAGCAAAACTCCATCTCAAAAAAAATTGATGACAAATTTGCAGGTATATTACAGCAGTGGGATTTTTCACTAGTATGAAGCTGTCACCTGACCTGCTGAAATTGCAAAGGCAGGAATTAGTGGCATGGAAGATACCACCAAATATACCTTGGTCACTTTTAGTTTGTCCTTGGAATTAGATATCAGCTCCCTGCCTACCTCGTGCAAAGGCACGTGCAATCTGGATGGTATGCACAGAACACTGAATGATATTGTGCCCCTAATCTAGAGACCCAGGAAGTGGCACCATGAAGACCTAAATCACTTTATCATCCCCAGACCAAAAAGAAGGAAGCAGACAGGACACTGGTTTAACATGAGAGGCTTCACATATGTTATCTCCTTTAATCTTTACAACAATCCTCAATTTTCCTGAATTTTAAAAACAGGTGAGGCTCTGAGAGGTTATTTGCCAAGGTCACCTAGCTGGCATATGACAAAGTCAGGATTTTCATCGAGATCCATGTGACTTGAACCTTTGCTCTTTCTAATATACCCACTCTTTCTCCCTGAATGTTTCTTTAGATGGAGATTTGTGCTTAATCCCAGCCTCTGCCTGAGCTTGGGGCAGGGAAGAAATGGGATTTAGAGAGCACATAAGAGGGATATTTTACAAATGTCTTAAGAAGCTAAAGGAGACTTAAAAACTGCAAGTGAGTGAAAAGTTATGGAATTTGGGTTAAGATGCTGTTGAAAATAGATGCTTAGTGCCACAAAGAAAAATTAGCACTGAGACAAAGGATCTTTTAGCAAAAGAAATTTTAATTTCTGGACTGCAGGAAGGGTACTCTCACTATCCATTTTGCCATGAGAGTACTAGGAACAAAGGAAAGGAGACATATTTGTCCTTACACATTTGGGGTTGTCCTTACTGCTTTGTGTGATTTCTGTTGGCTGGAGCCAGACCTCACAATCCAAACTAAAACCTGATTGGCTAACAACTTAAAACTTTTCTAAACAGGTAAAAGCAATGGAGAGCCTGGACATGCTTGTGAGTACATCCAGCACAGATATCCTGGTTAAAGTACAAGGACATAGAACATACCACATGCCTGTAAGCATAGCATGTCTAACAGCTATACAGGATAAGGCTTAACAAAGTTATTAACACACTTATTCTCTAACAAGAAAGGAAAGTATAAACTGGGAGTTTTCTACTTCCCACAGTGCTGTTAAGCATGTCTGAAACTCACTGGGGAGAAAGGGATTTCAAAAGTATAGTCTGGAGGATTTCATAGGGGGAAAAAATTATAATTATACCTCAGTGAGTGGAGACACTTCAATTAACTAGTGACACCTACTGCCTAGGTTAAGTACTTTTTTCCCTACCAAACTGGAACATGAGCAGGAAGCTTATTATCCACCATCACTCATGCTTTGCTTAGTTTTTATACTGTACTAATATCCTCCCTGGTTGCAGCTGTCTGGGCTGTTTTGGTTTACATATTTCATGGGCATTTAGGTACTGGACACAAGGACTAAATATGATGACAGGGAGGCTGAGGTAGGAGAATTGCTTGAAACTGGGAGGTGGAGGTTGCAGTGAGCCAAGATCCTGCCACTGCACTCCAGCCTGGGCAACAACAGCAAAAACTCCATCTCAAAAAAAATTGATGACAAATTTGCAGGTATATTACAGCAGTGGGATTTTTCACTAGTATGAAGCTGTCACCTGACCTGCTGAAATTGCAAAGGCAGGAATTAGTGGCATGGAAGATACCACCAAATATACCTTGGTCACTTTTAGTTTGTCCTTGGAATTAGATATCAGCTCCCTGCCAACCTCGTGCAAAGGCACGTGCAATCTGGATGGTATGCACAGAACACTGAATGATATTGTGCCCCTAATCTAGAGACACAGGAAGTGGCACCATGAAGACCTAAATCACTTTATCATCCCCAGACCAAAAAGAAGGAAGCAGACAGGACACTGGTTTAACATGAGAGGCTTCACATATGTTATCTCCTTTAATCTTTACAACAATCCTCAATTTTCCTGAATTTTAAAACAGGTGAGGCTCTGAGAGGTTATTTGCCAAGGTCACCTAGCTGGCATATGACAAAGTCAGGATTTTCATTGAGATCCATGTGACTTGAACCTTTGCTCTTTCTAATATACCCACTCTTTCTCCCTGAATGTTTCTTTAGATGGAGATTTGTGCTTAATTGCAGCCTCCAGCAGGCATGAGTAATTCACATGGAGGGCTTCTAAAGAGAGTGGTGGAAGGCAATGCCTACTGAGCACCTGTATGTGAAAGGTATTCTCTGAGCACTGCAAAGACTGCAGAGAAAAACACCTGAAGATGCTTAGAATCCCATGCAAGGGCTCATTTACATGTCATTTTTCTCTGAAAAATTTTTTTTGTGGTAAGGGCACTTAACATCAGACCCATCCTCTATTTTCCTTTTTTGTTGTGGTAAGGACACTTAACATGATATCTGTCCTCTTAACAATTTTAGGTGTACAATACATTATTGTTGATTAAAAAGATATTACCTCACAACTGTAAGGATGGCTACTATAAAAAATTCATTCTGGTCAATTTAGACAACACAGATGAACCTGGAGGACATAACATTAAGTAAAACAAGTCAGGAACAGAAAGACAAATGCCACATGATCTCAAAAAGTTGAACAGATAGAAAAAGAGAGTAGAAAAAGAGACTGGGGGTTAGAGGATTGGAGAGATGCTAAAGAACACAAAATTCCAGTTAGATGCAAGAAATAAGTTGTAGAGATCTATTGCCTATCATGGTGATTACAGTTAATAGATAATATACTTAAAAATTGCAAAGGGTAGAATGTAAGCATTCTCACCACAAGAAAAAAAATATATGGCAAACATGTGGGTAGGGCATATGTTAATTAGCTCAATTTAGCAATTCCATGATGAGTACATATATCAAAACATTATATTGTACACCAAAAATAAACAATTTTTATTTGTTTGTTATAGGTCAAACAAAAAGCAAATGTTGGCAAGAATGTGGAGAAACTGGAACCATTGCATGCTGTTGGTAGGACTGCAAAATGGTGCAGCCACTATGGAAAACAGTATGGAGGTTCCTCAAAGAGATAAAAATATAAAACTACCACATAAATCAGCAATCTCACTTTTGGATATGTATCTGAAATAACTAAATTCAAGATCTTAAAAAGAGATAGTATCACATCTGTGTTTATCACAGTGAGTAAGAAATTTACAATAGCCAAGAAAAGAAAAGCAACCATACATTCATTGACAGATGAATGGATAAAGAAACTGTGGCATATTCACACAGTAAAATACTATTCAGCATTTAAAAAGTGAAAATTCTGCAATATGCAACAACATGGATGAACACTGAGGACATCATGCTAAGTGAAATTAGTCATACACACAGAAACAAGTACTGCATGATTCCACCCCTATGAGTCATCTAAAGTGGTCAAATTCTTAAAATCAGAGATGAAACTGGTGGTTAACCAGGGCCTGGGAGGAGTGAAATGAAATTAATTAATTTTTTTTTTGAGAGGATCATGGAAAATATAAATACCCTGTGGGTACCCCAGTGTACAAAACAAAATAACTCTCAAAATACTCTGTTAGAAAAAATATATGGCAAACATGTGGGTAGGGCATATGTTAATTAGCTCAATTTAGCAATTCCATGATGAGTACATATATCAAAACATTATATTGTACACCAAAAAATAAACAATTTTTATTTGTTTGTTATAGGTCAAACAAAAAGCAAATGTTGGCAAGAATGTGGAGAAACTGGAACAATTGCATGCTGTTGGTAGGACTGCAAAATGGTGCAGCCACTATGGAAAACAGTATGGAGGTTCCTCAAAGAGATAAAAATATAAATACCCTGTGGGTACCCCAGTGTACAAAACAAAATAACTCTCAAAATACTCTGTTAGAAAAAATATATGGCAAACATGTGGGTAGGGCATATGTTAATTAGCTCAATTTAGCAATTCCATGATGAGTACATATATCAAAACATTATATTGTACACCAAAAAATAAACAATTTTTATTTGTTTGTTATAGGTCAAACAAAAAGCAAATGTTGGCAAGAATGTGGAGAAACTGGAACAATTGCATGCTGTTGGTAGGACTGCAAAATGGTGCAGCCACTATGGAAAACAGTATGGAGGTTCCTCAAAGAGATAAAAATATAAATACCCTGTGGGTACCCCAGTGTACAAAAAAATAAACAATTTTTATTTGTTTGTTATAGGTCAAACAAAAAGCAAATGTTGGCAAGAATGTGGAGAAACTGGAACAATTGCATGCTGTTGGTAGGACTGCAAAATGGTGCAGCCACTATGGAAAACAGTATGGAGGTTCCTCAAAGAGATAAAAATATAAATACCCTGTGGGTACCCCAGTGTACAAAAAAATAAACAATTTTTATTTGTTTGTTATAGGTCAAACAAAAAGCAAATGTTGGCAAGAATGTGGAGAAACTGGAACAATTGCATGCTGTTGGTAGGACTGCAAAATGGTGCAGCCACTATGGAAAACAGTATGGAGGTTCCTCAAAGAGATAAAAATATAAATACCCTGTGGGTACCCCAGTGTACAAAAAAATAAACAATTTTTATTTGTTTGTTATAGGTCAAACAAAAAGCAAATGTTGGCAAGAATGTGGAGAAACTGGAACAATTGCATGCTGTTGGTAGGACTGCAAAATGGTGCAGCCACTATGGAAAACAGTATGGAGGTTCCTCAAAGAGATAAAAATATAAATACCCTGTGGGTACCCCAGTGTACAAAACAAAATAAGCCTCTAAATACTCTATTAGAAAAAACATACAATGTCCTTTTCTACTGTGTTTAAAAGTATATCCACCGTCAGGATGTACTCTCACACGTAAAATACTAAAATTCAATTTTCACTCAAAATAAAAATATAAATACCCTGTGGGTACCCCAGTGTACAAAACAAAATAAGTCTCTAAATACTCTATTAGAAAAAACATACAATGTCCTTTTCTACTCTGTTTTAAAGTATACAAACCATCAGAATGTACTCTCTCACATAAAATACTAAAATTGAATTTTCACTCAAAATAAAAATATAAATACCCTGTGGGTACCCCAGTGTACAAAACAAAATAACTCTCAAAATACTCTGTTAGAAAAAATATACAATGTCCTTTTCTACTGTGTTTTAAAGTATATACACCATCAGGATGTACTCTCACATAAAATACTAAAATTCAATTTTCACTCAAAATAAAAATATAAATACCCTGTGGGTACCCCAGTGTACAAAACAAAATAACTCTCAAAATACTCTTTTAGAAAAAATATACAATGTCCTTTTCTACTGTGTTTTAAAGTATATAAACCATCAGGATGTACTCTCACATAAAATACTAAAATTCAATTTTCACTCAAAATAAAAATATAAATACCCTGTGGGTACCCCAGTGTACAAAACAAAATAAGTCTCTAAATACTCTATTAGAAAAAACATACAATGTCCTTTTCTACTCTGTTTTAAAGTATATACACCATCAGGATGTACTCTCACACATAAAATACTAAAATTCAATTTTTACACAAATATAAAAATATAAATACCCTGTGGGTACCCCAGTGTACAAAAGAAAATAAGTCTCTAAATACTCTATTAGAAAAAACATACAATGTCCTTTTCTACTCTGTTTTAAAGTATATAAACCATCAGGATGTACTCTCACATGTAAAATACTAAAATTCAATTTTCACGCAGAAATAAAAATATAAATACCCTGTGGGTACCCCAGTGTACAAAACAAAATAAGTCTCTAAATACTCTATTAGAAAAAACATACAATGTCCTTTTCTACTCTGTTTTAAAGTATATACACCATCAGGATGTACTCTCACATGTAAAATACTAAAATTCAATTTTTACGCAGAAATAAAGAATATAAATACCCTGTGGGTACCCCAGTGTACAAAACAAAATAACTCTCAAAGTACTCTGTTAGAAAAAACAAACAATGTCCTTTTCTACTCTCTTTTAAAGTATATACACCATCAGGATGTACTCTCACATGTAAAATACAAAAATTCAATTTCTACACAGAAATCAAGAATATAAATAGCCTGTGGGTAATCCAGTGTACAAAATTAAATAACTCTCAAAATACTCTCTTAGAAAAAAATATACAATGTCTTTTTCTACTGTGTTTTAAAGTATATACACCATCAGGATGTACTCTCACATAAAATACTAAAATTCAATTTTCACTCAAAATAAAAATATAAATACCCTGTGGGTACCCCAGTGTACAAAACAAAATAACTCTCAAAATACTCTGTTAGAAAAAATATACAATGTCCTTTTCTACTCTGTTTTAAAGTATATAAACCATCAGGATGTACTCTCACATGTAAAATACTAAAATTCAATTTTTACGCAGATATAAAAATATAAATACCCTGTGGGTACCCCAGTGTACAAAACAAAATAAGTCTCTAAATACTCTATTAGAAAAAACATACAATGTCCTTTTCTACTCTGTTTTAAAGTATATACACCATCAGGATGTACTCTCACACATAAAATACTAAAATTCAATTTTTACATCAAAATCAAGAATATAAATACCCTGTGGGTACCCCAGTGTACAAAACAAAATAAGTCTCTAAATACTCTATTAGAAAAAACATACAATGTCCTTTTCTACTCTGTTTTAAAGTATATACACCATCAGGATGTACTCTCACATGTAAAATACTAAAATTCAATTTTTACTCATGGAAATAAAAATATAAATACCCTATGGGTACCCCAGTGTACAAAACAAAATAACTCTCAAAATACTCTGTTAGAAAAAATATACAATGTCCTTTTCTACTCTGTTTTAAAGTATATACACCATCAGGATGTACTCTCACACATAAAATACTAAAATTCAATTTTTATGCAGATATAAAAATATAAATACCCTGTGGGTACCCCAGTGTACAAAACAAAATAAGTCTCTAAATACTCTATTAGAAAAAACATACAATGTCCTTTTCTACTCTGTTTTAAAGTATATACACCATCAGGATGTACTCTCACACATAAAATACTAAAATTCAATTTTCACTCAAAAATAAAAATATAAATACCTGTGGGTACCCCAGTGTACAAAACAAAATAAGTCTCTAAATACTCTATTAGAAAAACATACAATGTCCTTTTCTACTCTGTTTTAAAGTATATACACCATCAGGATGTACTCTCACACATAAAATACTAAAATTCAATTTTTACACAGAAATAAAAATATAAATACCCTGTGGGTACCCCAGTGTACAAAACAAAATAACTCTCAAAATACTCTGTTAGAAAAAATATACAATGTCCTTTTCTACTGTGTTTTAAAGTATATAAACCATCAGGATGTACTCTCACACATAAAATACTAAAATTCAATTTTATGCAGATATAAAAAATATAAATACCCTGTGGGTACCCCAGTGTACAAAACAAAATAACTCTCAAAATACTCTGTTAGAAAAAATATACAATGTCCTTTTCTACTCTGTTTTAAAGTATATAAACCATCAGGATGTA
This sequence comes from Saguinus midas, assembly GCA_021498475.1. Lineage (NCBI taxonomy): Eukaryota > Metazoa > Chordata > Mammalia > Primates > Cebidae > Saguinus > Saguinus midas. The sequence continues at coordinate 37,045,874 of CM038413.1, read as the reverse complement.
CTCTCACATGTAAAATACTAAAATTCAATTTTTACTCAAAAATAAAAATATAAATACCCTGTGGGTACCCCAGTGTACAAAACAAAATAAGTCTCTAAATACTCTATTAGAAAAACATACAATGTCCTTTTCTACTGTGTTTTAAAGTATATAAACCATCAGGATGTACTCTCACATGTAAAATACTAAAATTCAATTTTCACTCAAAAATAAAAATATAAATACCTGTGGGTACCCCAGTGTACAAAACAAAATAACTCTCAAAATACTCTGTTAGAAAAAATATACAATGTCCTTTTCTACTGTGTTTTAAAGTATATACACCATCAGGATGTACTCTCACATGTAAAATACTAAAATTCAATTTTATGCAGATATAAAAATATAAATACCCTGTGGGTACCCCAGTGTACAAAACAAAATAAGTCTCTAAATACTCTATTAGAAAAACATACAATGTCCTTTTCTACTCTGTTTTAAAGTATATAAACCATCAGGATGTACTCTCACATAAAATACTAAAATTCAATTTTCACTCAAAAATAAAAATATAAATACCCTGTGGGTACCCCAGTGTACAAAACAAAATAAGTCTCTAAATACTCTATTAGAAAAACATACAATGTCCTTTTCTACTCTGTTTTAAAGTATATACACCATCAGGATGTACTCTCACATAAAATACTAAAATTCAATTTTCACTCAAAAATAAAAATATAAATACCCTGTGGGTACCCCAGTGTACAAAACAAAATAACTCTCAAAATACTCTGTTAGAAAAAACATACAATGTTTTTTTCTACTTTGTTTTAAAGTATATACACCATCAGGATGTACTCTCACATGTAAAATACTAAAATTCAATTTTTACACAGAAATAAAAATATAAATACCCTGTGGGTACCCCAGTGTACAAAACAAAATAAGTCTCTAAACACTCTATTAGAAAAAACATACAATGTCCTTTTCTACTCTGTTTTAAAGTATATACACCATCAGGATGTACTCTCACACGTAAAATACTAAAATTCAATTTTTACGTGGATATAAAAAATATAAATACCCTGTGGTTACACAAGTGTACAAAACAAAATAAGTCTCTAAATTCTGTATTAGAAAAATCATACAATATTCTTTTCAACTCTGTGTTAAAGTATATACACAATGAGGATGTACTTTTACATGTAAAATACTTACATACAATTTTTATGTGGATATAAATAATATAAATACCTGTGGCTACCCCAGTGTACAAAACAAAATAAGTCTCTAAATACTCTATTAGAAAAAACATACAATGTCCTTTTCTACTCTGTTTTAAAGTATATACACCATCAGGATGTACTCTCACATGTAAAATACTAAAATTCAATTTTTACGTGGATATAAAATATATAAATACCCTGTGGGTACCCCAGTGTACAAAACAAAATAAGTCTCTAAATACTCTATTAGAAAAACATACAATGTCCTTTTCTACTCTGTTTTAAAGTATATACACCATCAGGATGTACTCTCACACGTAAAATACTAAAATTCAATTTTTACGTGGATATAAAAATATAAATACCTGTGGTACCCCAGTGTACAAAACAAAATAAGTCTCTAAATGCTCTACAAGAAAAAAGCATACAATGTCCTTTTCTACTCTATTTTAAAGTATATACACCATCAGGATGTACTCTCACACGTAAAATACTAAAATTCAATTTTATGTGGATATAAAAATATAAATACCCTGTGGGTACCCCAGTGTACAAAACAAAATAAGTCTCTAAATACTCTATTAGAAAAACATACAATGTCCTTTTCTACTCTGTTTTAAAGTATATACACCATCAGGATGTACTCTCACATGTAAAATACTAAAATTCAATTTTTACGTGGATATAAAAATATAAATACCCTGTGGGTACCCCAGTGTACAAAACAAAATAAGTCTCTAAATACTCTATTAGAAAAAACATACAATGTCCTTTTCTACTCTGTTTTAAAGTATATACACCATCAGGATGTACTCTCACATGTAAAATACTAAAATTCAATTTTTACGTGGATATAAAAATATAAATACCCTGTGGGTACCCCAGTGTACAAAACAAAATAAGTCTCTAAACACTCTATTAGAAAAAACATACAATGTCCTTTTCTACTCTGTTTTAAAGTATATACACCATCAGGATGTACTCTCACATGTAAAATACTAAAATTCAATTTTTATGCAGATATAAAAATATAAATACCTGTGGGTACCCCAGTGTACAAAACAAAATAAGTCTCTAAATACTCTATTAGAAAAAACATACAATGTCCTTTTCTACTCTGTTTTAAAGTATATACACCATCAGGATGTACTCTCACACGTAAAATACTAAAATTCAATTTTACGTGGATATAAAAATATAAATACCCTGTGGGTACCCCAGTGTACAAAACAAAATAAGTCTCTAAATACTCTATTAGAAAAAACATACAATGTCCTTTTCTACTCTGTTTTAAAGTATATACACCATCAGGATGTACTCTCACATGTAAAATACTAAAATTCAATTTTTACATGGATATAAAAATATAAATACCCTGTGGGTACCCCAGTGTACAAAACAAAATAAGTCTCTAAATACTCTATTAGAAAAAACATACAATGTCCTTTTCTACTCTGTTTTAAAGTATATACACCATCAGGATGTACTCTCACATGTAAAATACTAAAATTCAATTTTACGTGGATATAAAAATATAAATACCCTGTGGGTACCCCAGTGTACAAAACAAAATAAGTCTCTAAACACTCTATTAGAAAAAATACAATGTCCTTTTCTCTGTTTTAAAGTATATACACCATCAGGATGTACTCACACGTAAAATACTAAAATTCAATTTTACGTGGATATAAAAATATAAATACCTATGGGTACCCCAGTGTACAAAACAAAATAAGTCTCAAAATACTCTGTTAGAAAAAATACAATGTCCTTTTCTCTGTTTTAAAGTATATAAACCATCAGGATATACTCTCACATAAAATACTAAAATTCAATTTTACGTGGATATAAAAATATAAATACCCTGTGGGTACCCCAGTGTACAAAACTAAATAAGTCTCTAAATACTCCATTAGAGAAAACAAACAATGTCATTTTCTACTCTGTTTTAAAGTATACACAGCATCAGGATGTACTCTCACACATAAAATACTAAAATTAAATTTTACATGGATATAAAAATATAAATACCCTGTGGGTACCCCAGTGTACAAAACAAAATAAGTCTCTAAATACGGTATTAGAAAAACCATACAATGTCTTTTATACTCTGTTTTAAGGTATATACACCATCTGGATATACTCTCACATGTAAAATACTAAAATTCAATTTTTATGCAGATATAAAAATATAAATACCCTGTGGTACCCCAGTGTACAAAACAAAATAAGTCTCTAAATACTCTATTAGAAAAAACATACAATGTCCTTTTCTACTCTGTTTTAAAGTATATACACCATCAGGATGTACTCTCACACGTAAAATACTAAAATTCAATTTTTATGCAGATATAAAAAATATAAATACCCTATGGGTACCCCAGTGTACAAAACAAAATAAGTCTCTAAATACTCTATTAGAAAAAATACAATGTCCTTTTCTCTGTTTTAAAGTATACACCATCAGGATGTACTCTCACATAAAATACTAAAATTCAATTTTACGTGGATATAAAAATATAAATACCTATGGGTACCCCAGTGTACAAAACAAAATAAGTCTCAAAATACTCTGTTAGAAAAAATACAATGTCCTTTTCTCTGTTTTAAAGTATAAACCATCAGGATATACTCTCACATGTAAAATACTAAAATTCAATTTTACGTGGATATAAAAATATAAATACCCTATGGGTACCCCAGTGTACAAAACAAAATAAGTCTCTAAATACTCTATTAGAAAAAACATACAATGTCCTTTTCTCTGTTTTAAAGTATATACACCATCAGGATGTACTCTCACATAAAATACTAAAATTCAATTTTACTCAAAAATAAAAATATAAATACCCTATGGGTACCCCAGTGTACAAAACAAAATAAGTCTCTAAATACTCTATTAGAAAAAACATACAATGTCCTTTTCTCTGTTTTAAAGTATATACACCATCAGGATGTACTCTCACATAAAATACTAAAATTCAATTTTACATGGATATAAAAATATAAATACCCTATGGGTACCCCAGTGTACAAAACAAAATAAGTCTCTAAATACTCTATTAGAAAAAACATACAATGTCCTTTTCTACTGTTTTAAAGTATATACACCATCAGGATGTACTCTCACATGTAAAATACTAAAATTCAATTTTACTCAAAAATAAAAATATAAATACCCTATGGGTACCCCAGTGTACAAAACAAAATAAGTCTCTAAATACTCTATTAGAAAAACATACAATGTCCTTTTCTACTGTTTTAAAGTATACACCATCAGGATGTACTCTCACATGTAAAATGCTAAAATTAAATTTTCACTCAAAAATAAAAATATAAATACCCTGTGGTACCCCAGTGTACAAAACAAAATAAGTCTCTAAATACTATTAGAAAAAACATACAATGTCCTTTTCTACTCTGTTTTAAAGTATATAAACCATCAGGATGTACTCTCACAGTAAAATACTAAAATTCAATTTTCACTCAAAAATAAAAATATAAATACCCTGTGGGTACCCCAGTGTACAAAACAAAATAACTCAAAATACTCTGTTAGAAAAAACATACAATGTCCTTTTCTACTCTGTTTTAAAGTATATACACAATCAGGATGTACTCTCACACGTAAAATACTAAAATTCAATTTTTATGCAAAAATAAAAATATAAATACCCTGTGGGTACCCCAGTGTACAAAACAAAATAAGTCTCTAAATACTCTATTAGAAAAAACATACAATGTCCTTTTCTACTGTTTTAAAGTATATACACCATCAGGATGTACTCTCACACGTAAAATACTAAAATTCAATTTTACTCAAAAATAAAAATATAAATACCCTGTGTGTACCCCAGTGTACAAAACAAAACAAGTCTCTAAATACTCTATTAGAAAAAATATACAATGTCCTTTTCTACTCTGTTTTAAAGTATATACACCATCAGGATGTACTCTCACACATAAAATACTAAAATTCAATTTTACTCAAAAATAAAAATATAAATACCTGTGGGTACCCCAGTGTACAAAACAAAATAAGTCTCAAAATACTCTATTAGAAAAAACATACAATGTCCTTTTCTACTCTGTTTTAAAGTATATACATCATCAGGATGTACTCTCACATGAAAAATATTAAAATTCAATTTTTACATGGAAATAAAAATATAAATACCCTGTGGGTACCCCAGTGTACAAAACAAAATAAGTCTCTAAATACTCTATTAGAAAAAACATACAATGTCCTTTTCTACTCTGTTTTAAAGTATATACACCATCAGGATGTACTCTCACATGTAAAATACTAAAATTCAATTTTACGTGGATATAAAAATATAAATACCCTGTGGTACCCCAGTGTACAAAACAAAATAAGTCTCTAAATACTCTATTAGAAAAAACATACAATGTCCTTTTCTACTCTGTTTTAAAGTATATACACCATCAGGATGTACTCTCACATGTAAAATACTAAAATTCAATTTTACTCAAAAATAAAAATATAAATACCCTATGGGTACCCCAGTGTACAAAACAAAATAACTCTAAATACTCTATTAGAAAAAACATACAATGTCCTTTTCTACTCTGTTTTAAAGTATATACACCATCAGGATGTACTCTCACATGTAAAATACTAAAATTCAATTTTACTCAAAAATAAAAATATAAATACCCTATGGGTACCCCAGTGTACAAAACAAAATAAGTCTCTAAATACTCTATTAGAAAAAACATACAATGTCCTTTTCTACTCTGTTTTAAAGTATATAAACCATCAGGATGTACTCTCACATGTAAAATACTAAAATTCAATTTTACTCAAAAATAAAAATATAAATACCCCATGGGTACCCCAGTGTACAAAACAAAATAAGTCTCAAAATACTCTATTAGAAAAAACATACAATGTCCTTTTCTACTCTGTTTTAAAGTATATAAACCATCAGGATGTACTCTCACATGTAAAATACTAAAATTCAATTTTCACTGAAAATAAAAATATAAATACCCTGTGGGTACCCCAGTGTACAAAACAAAATAAGTCTCAAAATACTCTGTTAGAAAAAACATACAATGTCCTTTTCTACTCTGTTTTAAAGTATATACACCATCAGGATATACTCTCACATAAAATACTAAAATTCAATTTTCACTGAAAATAAAAATATAAATACCCTATGGGTTCCCCAGTGTACAAAACAAAATAAGTCTCAAAATACTCTGTTAGAAAAAACATACAATGTCCTTTTCTACTCTGTTTTAAAGTATATAAACCATCAGATGTACTCTCACATGTAAAATACTAAAATTCAATTTTCACTGAAAATAAAAATATAAATACCTATGGGTACCCCATTGTACAAAACAAAATAACTCTCAAAATACTCTGTTAGAAAAAACATACAATGTCCTTTTCTACTCTGTTTTAAAGTATATAAACCATCAGATGTACTCTCACACATAAAATACTAAAATTCAATTTTACTCAAAAATAAAAATATAAATACCTATGGGTACCCCAGTGTACAAAACAAAATAACTCTCAAAATACTCTATTAGAAAAAACATACAATGTCCTTTTCTACTCTGTTTTAAAGTATATAAACCATCAGGATGTACTCTCACACGTAAAATACTAAAATTCAATTTTCACTTGAAAATAAAAATATAAATACTCTATTAGAAAAAACATACAATGTCCTTTTCTACTGTGTTGTAAAGTATATAAACCATCAGGATATACTCTCACATAAAATACTAAAATTCAATTTTCACTAGAAAATAAAAATATAAATACCCTATGGGTTCCATTGTACAAAACAAAATAACTCAAAATACTCTGTTAGAAAAAATATACAATGTCCTTTTCTACTCTGTTTTAAAGTATAAACCATCAGGATATACTCTCACATGTAAAATACTAAAATTCAATTTTCACTTGAAAATAAAAATATAAATACCCTATGGGTTCCCATTGTACAAAACAAAATAACTCTCAAAATACTCTGTTAGAAAAAACATACAATGTCCTTTTCTACTGTGTTTTAAAGTATATACCATCAGGATGTACTCACATGTAAAATACTAAAATTCAATTTTACTCAAAAATAAAAATATAAATACCCTATGGGTTCCCATTGTACAAAACAAAATAACTCTCAAAATACTCTATTAGAAAAAATATACAATGTCCTTTTCTACTGTGTTTTAAAGTATATACACCATCAGGATGTACTCTCACACGTAAAATACTAAAATTCAATTTTCACTCGAAAATAAAAATATAAATACCCTATGGGTTCCCCAGTGTACAAAACAAAATAACTCTCAAAATACTCTGTTAGAAAAATATACAATGTCCTTTTCTACTGTGTTTTAAAGTATATAAACCATCAGGATGTACTCTCACACGTAAAATACTAAAATTCAATTTTCACTTGAAAATAAAAATATAAATACCCTATGGGTTCCCCATTGTACAAAACAAAATAACTCTCAAAATACTCTGTTAGAAAAAATATACAATGTCCTTTTCTACTGTGTTTTAAAGTATATAAACCATCAGGATGTACTCTCACATGTAAAATACTAAAATTCAATTTTCACTAAAATAAAAATATAAATACCTATGGGTTCCCATTGTACAAAACAAAATAACTCTCAAAATACTCTGTTAGAAAAAATATACAATGTCCTTTTCTACTGTGTTTTAAAGTATATAACCATCAGGATGTACTCTCACACGTAAAATACTAAAATTCAATTTTCACTGAAAATAAAAATATAAATACCTATGGGTTCCCCAGTGTACAAAACAAAATAACTCTCAAAATACTCTATTAGAAAAAATATACAATGTCCTTTTCTACTGTGTTTTAAAGTATATAAACCATCAGGATGTACTCACACGTAAAATACTAAAATTCAATTTTCACTAAAATAAAAATATAAATACCTATGGGTACCCCAGTGTACAAAACAAAATAACTCTCAAAATACTCTGTTAGAAAAAATATACAATGTCCTTTTCTACTGTGTTTTAAAGTATATAAACCATCAGGATGTACTCTCACATGTAAAATACTAAAATTCAATTTTTACTCAAAAATAAAAATATAAATATCCTATGGGTTCCCCATTGTACAAAACAAAATAACTCTCAAAATACTCTGTTAGAAAAAATATACAATGTCCTTTTCTACTCTGTTTTAAAGTATATAAACCATCAGGATGTACTCTCACGTAAAATACTAAAATTCAATTTTCACTCAAAATAAAAATATAAATACCTATGGGTTCCCCAGTGTACAAAACAAAATAAGTCTCAAAATACTCTATTAGAAAAAATATACAATGTCTTTTCTACTCTGTTTTAAAGTATATAAACCATCAGGATGTACTCTCACGTAAAATGCTAAAATTCAATTTTCACTGAAAATAAAAATATAAATACCCTATGGGTTCCCATTGTACAAAACAAAATAACTCTCAAAATTCTCTGTTAGAAAAAATATACAATGTCCTTTTCTACTCTGTTTTAAAGTATATAAACCATCAGGATGTACTCTCACATGTAAAATGCTAAAATTCAATTTTCACTCAAAAATAAAAAAATATAAATACCCTATGGGTTCCCATTGTACAAAACAAAATAACTCTCAAAATACTCTGTTAGAAAAAATATACAATGTCCTTTTCTACTCTGTTTTAAAGTATATAAACCATCAGGATGTACTCTCACACGTAAAATACTAAAATTCAATTTTTACTCAAAAATAAAAATATAAATACCCTATGGGTTCCCATTGTACAAAACAAAATAACTCTCAAAATACTCTGTTAGAAAAAACATACAATGTCCTTTTCTACTGTGTTTTAAAGTATATAAACCATCAGGATGTACTCTCACAAGTAAAATGCTAAAATTCAATTTTCACTCAAAAATAAAAATATAAATACCCTATGGGTTCCCATTGTACAAAACAAAATAACTCTCAAAATACTCTGTTAGAAAAAATATACAATGTCCTTTTCTACTCTGTTTTAAAGTATATAAACCATCAGGATATACTCTCACACGTAAAATACTAAAATTCAATTTTTACTCAAAAATAAAAAATATAAATACCCTATGGGTTCCCATTGTACAAAACAAAATAACTCTCAAAATACTCTGTTAGAAAAAATATACAATGTCCTTTTCTACTCTGTTTTAAAGTATATAAACCATCAGGATGTACTCTCACACATAAAATGCTAAAATTCAATTTTCTTCCTAAAATAAAAAATATAAATACCCTATGTATTCTGCATTGTACAAAACAAAATAACTCTCAAAATACTCTGTTAGAAAAAATATACAATGTCCTTTTCTACTGTGTTTTAAAGTATATAAACCATCAGGATGTACTCTCACATGTAAAATACTAAAATTCAATTTTTACTCAAAAATAAAAATATAAATACCCTATGGGTTCCCATTGTACAAAACAAAATAACTCTCAAAATACTCTGTTAGAAAAACATACAATGTCCTTTTCTACTCTGTTTTAAAGTATATAAACCATCAGGATGTACTCTCACATAAAATACTAAAATTCAATTTTCACTCAAAATAAAAATATAAATACCCTATGGTTCCCGATTGTACAAAACAAAATAACTCTCAAAATCCTCTGTTAGAAAAAAATACAATGTCCTTTTCTACTCTGTTTTAAAGTATATAAACCATCAGGATGTACTCTCACACGTAAAATGCTAAAATTCAATTTTCACTTGAAAATAAAAAATATAAATACACTATGGGTTTTCAGTTGTACAAAACAGAATAACTCTCAAAATACTATATTAGAAAAAATATACACTGTCCTTTTTTACTGTGTTTTAAAGTATATAAACCATCAGGATGTACTCTCACGTAACATGCTAGAATTCAATTTTACTTGACAATAAAAAATATAAATACCCTATGGGTTCCCATTGTACAAAACAAAATAACTCTCAAAATACTCTGTTAGAAAAAATATACAATGTCCTTTTCTACTCTGTTTTAAAGTATATAAACCATCAGGATGTACTCTCACACGTAAAATACTAAAATTCAATTTTTACTTGAAAATAAAAATATAAATACCCTATGGGTTCCCATTGTACAAAACAAAATAACTCTCAAAATACTCTGTTAGAAAAAATATACAATGTCCTTTTCTACTGTGTTTTAAAGTATATAAACCATCAGGATGTACTCTCACATAAAATGCTAAAATTCAATTTTCACTTGAAAATAAAAAATATAAATACCCTATGGGTTCCCATTGTACAAAACAAAATAACTCTCAAAATACTGTTAGAAAAAATATACAATGTCCTTTTCTACTGTGTTTTAAAGTATATAAACCATCAGGATGTACTCTCACACGTAAAATACTAAAATTCAATTTTACTCAAAAATAAAAATATAAATACCCTATGGGTTCCCATTGTACAAAACAAAATAACTCTAAAATACTCTGTTAGAAAAATATACAATGTCCTTTTCTACTCTGTTTTAAAGTATATAAACCATCAGGATGTACTCTCACATGTAAAATGCTAAAATTCAATTTTCACTGAAAATAAAAATATAAATACCTATGGGTACCCCAGTGTACAAAACAAAATAACTCTCAAAATACTCTGTTAGAAAAATATACAATGTCCTTTTCTACTCTGTTTTAAAGTATATAAACCATCAGGATGTACTCTCACACGTAAAATACTAAAATTCAATTTTTACTTGAAAATAAAAATATAAATACCCTATGGGTTCCCATTGTACAAAACAAAATAACTCTCAAAATACTCTGTTAGAAAAAATATACAATGTCCTTTTCTACTGTGTTTTAAAGTATAAACCATCAGATGTACTCTCACATGTAAAATGCTAAAATTCAATTTTCACTGAAAATAAAAATATAAATACCCTATGGGTTCCCATTGTACAAAACAAAATAACTCTCAAAATACTGTTAGAAAAATATACAATGTCCTTTTCTACTGTGTTTTAAAGTATATAACCATCAGGATGTACTCTCACACGTAAAATGCTAAAATTCAATTTTCACTTGAAAATAAAAATATAAATACCCTATGGGTTCCCCATTGTACAAAACAAAATAACTCTCAAAATACTCTGTTAGAAAAAATATACAATGTCCTTTTCTACTGTGTTTTAAAGTATATAAACCATCAGGATGTACTCTCACATAAAATGCTAAAATTCAATTTTCACTTGAAAATAAAAATATAAATACCTATGGGTTCCCATTGTACAAAACAAAATAACTCTCAAAATACTGTTAGAAAAAATATACAATGTCCTTTTCTACTGTGTTTTAAAGTATATAAACCATCAGGATGTACTCTCACACGTAAAATACTAAAATTCAATTTTCACTCAAAAATAAAAATATAAATACCCTATGGGTTCCCATTGTACAAAACAAAATAACTCTAAAATACTCTGTTAGAAAAATATACAATGTCCTTTTCTACTCTGTTTTAAAGTATATAAACCATCAGGATGTACTCTCACATGTAAAATGCTAAAATTCAATTTTCACTGAAAATAAAAATATAAATACCTATGGGTACCCCAGTGTACAAAACAAAATAACTCTCAAAATACTCTGTTAGAAAAAAATATACAATGTCCTTTTCTACTCTGTTTTAAAGTATATAAACCATCAGGATGTACTCTCACACTTAAAACACTAAAATTCAATTTTTACTTGAAAATAAAAAATATAAATACCCTATGGGTTCCCCATTGTACAAAACAAAATAAATCTCAATATACTCTGTTAGAAAAATACAATGTCCTTTTCTCTGTTTTAAAGTATAAACCATCAGGATATACTCTCACATGTAAAATGCTAAAATTCAATTTTACTCAAAAATAAAAATATATAAATACCCTATGGGTACCCCAGTGTACAAAACAAAATAACTCTCAAAATACTGTTAGAAAAAATACAATGTCCTTTTCTACTGTTTTAAAGTATAAACCATCAGGATGTACTCTCACGTAAAATACTAAAATTCAATTTTTACATGAAAATAAAAATATAAATACCCTATGGAACCCCGGTGTACAAAACAAAATCACTCTCAAAATATTCTGTTAGGAAAAACATACAATGTCCATTTATACTCTGTTTTAATGTATATAATCCATCAGGATGTACTCTCCCATGTAAAATAATAAAATTAAATTTTATGCAGAAATAAAAAATATAAATACCCTATGGGTTCCCCAATGTACAAAACAAAATAACTCTCAAAATACTCTGTTAGAAAAAATATACAATGTCCTTTTCTACTGTGTTTTAAAGTATATAAACCATCAGGATGTACTCTCACATGTAAAATACTAAAATTCAATTTTCACTGAAAATAAAAAATATAAATACCCTGTGGGTACCCAAGGGTACAAAACAAAATAACTCTCAAAGTACTCTATTAGAAAAAACATACAATGTCCTTTTCTACTCTGTTTTAAAGTTTATAAACCATCAGGATGTACTCTCACATGTAAAATACTAAAATTCAATTTTTATTCAAAAATAAAAATATATAAATATCCTATGGGTTCCCCATTGTACAAAACAAAATAACTCTCAAATTACTCTGTTAGAAAAATATACAATGTCCTTTTCTACTGTGTTTTAAAGTATATAAACCATCAGGATGTACTCTCACATGTAAAATGCTAAAATTCAATTTTCACTCAAAAATAAAAATATAAATACCTATGGGTACCCCAGTGTACAAAACAAAATAACTCTCAAAATACTCTGTTAGAAAAAACATACAATGTCCTTTTCTACTCTGTTTTAAAGTATATAAACCATCAGGATGTACTCTCACACATAAAATACTAAAATTCAATTTTTACCCAAAAATAAAAAATATAAATACCCTATGGGTACCCCAGTGTACAAAACAAAATAACTCTCAAAATACTCTGTTAGAAAAAACATACAATGTCCTTTTCTACTCTGTTTTAAAGTATATAAACCATCAGGATGTACTCTCACATGTAAAATACTAAAATACAATTTTACATGGAAATAAAAATTATAAATATGCTATGGGTACCCAAGTGTACAAAACAAAATAACTCTCAAAATACTGTTAGGAAAAACATACAATGTCCTTTTCTACTCTGTTTTAAAGTATATAAACCATCAGGATGTACTCTCACATGTAAAATACTAAAATTCAATTTTCACGTGGAAATAAAAATATAAATACCCTATGGGTACCCCAGTGTACAAAACAAAATAACTCTCAAAATACTCTGTTAGAAAAAACATACAATGTCCTTTTCTACTCTGTTTTAAAGTATATAAACCATCAGGATATACTCTCACATGTAAAATACTAAAATTCAATTTTCACTAAAATAAAAATATAAATACCTATGGGTACCCCAGTGTACAAAACAAAATAACTCAAAATACTCTGTTAGAAAAAATATACAATGTCCTTTTCTACTCTGTTTTAAAGTATATAAACCATCAGGATGTACTCTCACACGTAAAATACTAAAATTCAATTTTCACTCAAAAATAAAAATATAAATACCCTATGGGTTCCCCAATGTACAAAACAAAATAACTCTCAAAATACTCTGTTAGAAAAATATACAATGTCCTTTTCTACTGTGTTTTAAGTATATAAACCATCAGGATGTACTCACATGTAAAATACTAAAATTCAATTTTCACTCAAAAATAAAAATATAAATACCTATGGGTTCCCCAGTGTACAAAACAAAATAACTCTCAAAATACTGTTAGAAAAATATACAATGTCTTTTCTACTCTGTTTTAAAGTATATAAACCATCAGGATGTACTCTCACATGTAAAATACTAAAATTCAATTTTCACTCAAAAATAAAAAATATAAATACCCTATGGGTACCCCAGTGTACAAAACAAAATAACTCTCAAAATACTCTGTTAGAAAAAATATACAATGGCCTTTTCTACTGTGTTTTAAAGTATATAAACCATCAGGATGTACTCTCACGTAAAATACTAAAATTCAATTTTCACTAAAATAAAAATATAAATACCTATGGGTTCCCCAGTGTACAAAACAAAATAACTGTCAAAATCCTCTGTTAGAGAAAATATACAATGTTCTTTTCTATTATGTTTTAAAGTATATAAACCATCAGGATGTACTCTCACACGTAAAATACTAAAATTAAATTTTTACTCGTTAATAAAAATATAAATACCCTGTGGATTCCCCATTGTATAAAACAAAATAACTCTCCAAATACTACTTTAGAAAAAATATACAATGTCCTTTTCTACTGTGTTATAAAGTATATAAACCATCAGGATGTACTCTCACACGTAAAATACTAAAATTCAATTTTTATGCAGAAATAAATAATATAAATACCCCATGGGTACCCCTGTGTACAACACAAAATAACTCTCAAAATACTGTTAGAAAAAATATACAATGTCCTTTTCTACTGTGTTTTAAAGTATATAAACCATCAGGATGTACTCTCACACGTAAAATACTAAAATTCAATTTTCACTGAAAATAAAAATATAAATACCCTATTGGTACCCCAGTGTACAAAACAAAATAAGTCTCAAAATACTCTGTTAGAAAAATATAAATACCCTATGGGTTCCATTGTACAAAACAAAATAACTCAAAATACTCTGTTAGAAAAATATACAATGTCCTTTTCTACTCTGTTTTAAAGTATATACACCATCAGGATGTACTCACACGTAAAATACTAAAATTCAATTTTCACTCAAAATAAAAATATATAAATACCCTATGGGTACCCCAGTGTACAAAACAAAATAACTCTCAAAATACTCTGTTAGAAAAAATATACAATGTCCTTTTCTACTGTGTTTTAAAGTATATACACCATCAGGATGTACTCTCACGTAAAATACTAAAATTCAATTTTTACTTGAAAATAAAAATATAAATAAACTATGGGTACCCCAGTGTACAAAACAAAATAACTCTCAAAGAACTCTGTTACAAAAAATATACAATGTCATTTATTACTCTGTTTTAAAGTATATAAACCATCAGGATGTACTTTCACATAAAATGCTAAAATTCAATTTTCACTCAAAATAAAAATATAAATACCTATGGGTACCCCAGTGTACAAAACAAAACATCTCTCAAAATACTCTGTTAGAAAAAATATACAATGTCTTTTCTACTATCTTTTCAAGTATATAAACCATCAAAATGTACTCTCACACGTAAAATAGTAAAATTCAATTTTCACTCAAAATAAAAATATAAATACCCTATGGGTACCCCAGTGTACAAAACAAAATAAGTCTCTAAAATACTCTATTAGAAAAACATACAATGTCCTTTTCTACTCTGTTTTAAAGTATATACACCATCAGGATGTACTCTCACATAAAATACTAAAATTCAATTTTCACTCAAAATAAAAATATAAATACCCTATGGGTTCCCATTGTACAAAACAAAATAACTCTCAAAATACTCTATTAGAAAAACATACAATGTCCTTTTCTACTCTGTTTTAAAGTATATACACCATCAGGATGTACTCTCACATGTAAAATACTAAAATTCAATTTTCACTCAAAATAAAAATATAAATACCCTATGGGTTCCCAGTGTACAAAACAAAATAAGTCTCTAAAATACTCTATTAGAAAAACATACAATGTCCTTTTCTACTCTGTTTTAAAGTATATAAACCATCAGGATGTACTCTCACATGTAAAATACTAAAATTCAATTTTCACTCAAAATAAAAATATAAATACCCTATGGGTTCCCATTGTACAAAACAAAATAACTCTCAAAATACTCTATTAGAAAAATATACAATGTCCTTTTCTACTCTGTTTTAAAGTATATAAACCATCAGGATGTACTCTCACATGTAAAATACTAAAATTCAATTTTCACTAAAATAAAAATATAAATACCCTATGGGTTCCCATTGTACAAAACAAAATAACTCTCAAAATACTCTGTTAGAAAAACATACAATGTCCTTTTCTACTGTGTTTTAAAGTATATACACCATCAGGATGTACTCTCACATGTAAAATACTAAAATTCAATTTTCACTCAAAATAAAAATATAAATACCCTATGGGTTCCCCAGTGTACAAAACAAAATAAGTCTCAAAATACTCTGTTAGAAAAATATACAATGTCCTTTTCTACTGTGTTTTAAAGTATATAAACCATCAGGATGTACTCTCACAGTAAAATACTAAAATTCAATTTTCACTCAAAATAAAAATATAAATACCCTATGGGTTCCCATTGTACAAAACAAAATAACTCTAAAATACTCTGTTAGAAAAACATACAATGTCCTTTTCTACTCTGTTTTAAAGTATATAAACCATCAGGATGTACTCTCACACGTAAAATACTAAAATTCAATTTTCACTGAAAATAAAAATATAAATACCCTATGGGTTCCCATTGTACAAAACAAAA
This sequence comes from Saguinus midas, assembly GCA_021498475.1. Classification (NCBI taxonomy): domain Eukaryota; kingdom Metazoa; phylum Chordata; class Mammalia; order Primates; family Cebidae; genus Saguinus; species Saguinus midas. The sequence goes on along the minus strand of CM038413.1, from coordinate 37,029,118 downwards.
TAAGTCTCAAAATACTCTATTAGAAAAACATACAATGTCCTTTTCTACTGTGTTTTAAAGTATATAAACCATCAGGATGTACTCTCACATGTAAAATACTAAAATTCAATTTTCACAAAATAAAAATATAAATACCCTATGGGTTCCCATTGTACAAAACAAAATAACTCTCAAAATACTCTGTTAGAAAAATATACAATGTCCTTTTCTACTGTGTTTTAAAGTATATAAACCATCAGGATGTACTCTCACATGTAAAATACTAAAATTCAATTTTACTCAAAAATAAAAATATAAATACCCTATGGTTCCCATTGTACAAAACAAAATAACTCTCCAAATACTCGGTTAGAATAAATATACAATGTCCTTTTCTACTCTGTTTTAAAGTATATAAACCATCAGGATGTACTCTCACACGTAAAATACTAAAATTCAATTTTACTCAAAAATAAAAATATAAATACCCTATGGGTTCCCATTGTACAAAACAAAATAACTCTCCAAATACTCTTTTTGAAAAATATACAATTTCCTTTTCTTTTTTGTTTTAAAGTATATAAACCATGAGGATATACTCTCACATGTAAAATACTAAAATTCAATTTTTACTCAAAAGTAAAAAATATAAATACCCTATGGGTTCCCCATTGTACAAAACAAAATAACTCTCAAAATCCTCTGTTAGAAAAACTATACAATGTCCTTTTCTACTCTCTTTTAAAGTATATAAACCATCAGGATGTACTCTCACACATAAAATACTAAAATTCAATTTTCACAAAATAAAAATATAAATACCCTATGGGTTCCCATTGTACAAAACAAAATAACTCTCAAAATACTCTGTTAGAAAAACATACAATGTCCTTTTCTACTCTGTTTTAAAGTATATAAACCATCAGGATGTACTCACACATAAAATATTAAAATTCAATTTTTACTAGAAATCAAAAAATATAAATACCTACGGGTTCCCATTGTACAAAACAAAATACCTCTCAAAATTTTCTGTTAGAAAAAATATACTATGTCCTTTTCTACTCTGTTTTAAAGTATATAAACCATCAGGGAGTACTCTCACACGTAAAATACTACAATTCAATTTTCACTCAAAATAAAAATATAAATACCCTATGGGTACCCCAGTGTACAAAACAAAATAACTCTAAAATACTCTATTAGAAAAAACATACAATGTCCTTTTCTACTCTGTTTTAAAGTATATACACCATCAGGATGTACTCTCACATGTAAAATACTAAAATTCAATTTTCACTAAAATAAAAATATAAATACCCTATGGGTTCCCCATTGTACAAAACAAAATAACTCTACAAATACTCTGTTAGAAAAAATATACAATGTCCTTTTCTACTCTGTTTTAAAGTATATAAACCATCAGGATGTACTCTCACATGTAAAATACTAAAATTCAATTTTCACTAAAATAAAAATATAAATACCCTATGGGTACCCCAGTGTACAAAACAAAATAACTCTCAAAATACTCTATTAGAAAAACATACAATGTCCTTTTCTACTCTGTTTTAAAGTATATAAACCATCAGGATGTACTCTCACACGTAAAATACTAAAATTCAATTTTCACTGAAAATAAAAATATAAATACCTATGGTACCCCAGTGTACAAAACAAAATAACTCAAAATACTCTGTTAGAAAAACATACAATGTCCTTTTCTACTCTGTTTTAAAGTATATAAACCATCAGGATGTACTCTCACACGTAAAATACTAAAATTAAATTTTACTCATTAATAAAAATATAAATACCCTGTGGTTTCCCCATTGTACAAAACAAAATAACTCTCAAAATACTGTGTTAGAAAAATATACAATGTCCTTTTCTACTCTGTTTTAAAGTATATAAACCATCAGGATGTACTCTCACATGTAAAATACTAAAATTCAATTTTCACTCAAAATAAAAATATAAATACCTATGGTACCCCAGTGTACAAAACAAAATAACTCAAAATACTCTGTTAGAAAAACATACAATGTCCTTTTCTACTCTGTTTTAAAGTATATACACCATCAGGATGTACTCTCACATAAAATACTAAAATTCAATTTTACAAAATAAAAATATAAATACCCTATGGGTACCCCAGTGTACAAAACAAAATAACTCTAAAATACTCTGTTAGAAAAATATACAATGTCCTTTTCTACTCTGTTTTAAAGTATATAAACCATCAGGATGTACTCTCACATGTAAAATACTAAAATTCAATTTTCACTGAAAATAAAAATATAAATACCCTATGGTACCCCAGTGTACAAAACAAAATAACTCTCAAAATACTCTGTTAGAAAAATATACAATGTCCTTTTCTACTCTGTTTTAAAGTATATAAACCATCAGGATGTACTCTCACATGTAAAATACTAAAATTCAATTTTCACTGAAAATAAAAATATAAATACCCTATGGGTACCCCAGTGTACAAAACAAAATAACTCAAAATACTCTGTTAGAAAAACATACAATGTCCTTTTCTACTCTGTTTTAAAGTATATAAACCATCAGGATGTACTCACATAAAATACTAAAATTCAATTTTCACTAAAATAAAAATATAAATACCTATGGGTTCCCCAGTGTACAAAACAAAATAACTCTCAAAATACTCTGTTAGAAAAATATACAATGTCCTTTTCTACTGTTTTAAAGTATAAACCATCAGGATGTACTCACACATAAAATGCTAAAATTCAATTTTCACTGAAAATAAAAATATAAATACTATGGGTTCCCCAGTGTACAAAACAAAATAACTCTCAAAATACTCTGTTAGAAAAATATACAATGTCCTTTTCTACTGTTTTAAAGTATAAACCATCAGGATGTACTCACACGTAAAATACTAAAATTCAATTTTCACTCAAAATAAAAATATAAATACTATGGGTTCCCCAGTGTACAAAACAAAATAACTCTAAAATACTCTGTTAGAAAAATATACAATGTCCTTTTCTACTCTGTTTTAAAGTATATAACCATCAGGATGTACTCACATGTAAAATACTAAAATTCAATTTTACAAATAAAAATATAAATACCCTATGGGTACCCCAGTGTACAAAACAAAATAACTCAAAATACTCTGTTAGAAAAAATATACAATGTCCTTTTCTACTCTGTTTTAAAGTATATAACCATCAGGATGTACTCTCACATGTAAAATACTAAAATTCAATTTTCACAAAATAAAAATATAAATACCTATGGGTACCCCAGTGTACAAAACAAAATAACTCTCAAAATACTGTTAGAAAAATATACAATGTCCTTTTCTCTGTTTTAAAGTATATAAACCATCAGGATGTACTCACACGTAAAATACTAAAATTCAATTTTACTCAAAAATAAAAATATAAATACCCTATGGTACCCCAGTGTACAAAACAAAATAACTCAAAATACTCTGTTAGAAAAATATACAATGTCCTTTTCTACTCTGTTTTAAAGTATATAAACCATCAGGATGTACTCTCACATAAAATACTAAAATTCAATTTTACTCAAAAATAAAAATATAAATACCTATGGGTACCCCAGTGTACAAAACAAAATAACTCAAAATACTCTGTTAGAAAAATATACAATGTCCTTTTCTACTCTGTTTTAAAGTATATAACCATCAGGATGTACTCTCACATAAAATACTAAAATTCAATTTTACAAATAAAAATATAAATACCTATGGGTACCCCAGTGTACAAAACAAAATAACTCAAAATACTCTGTTAGAAAAATATACAATGTCTTTTCTACTCTGTTTTAAAGTATATAAACCATCAGGATGTACTCACATGTAAAATACTAAAATTCAATTTTCACTCAAAATAAAAATATAAATACCTATGGGTACCCCAGTGTACAAAACAAAATAACTCAAAATACTCTGTTAGAAAAATATACAATGTCCTTTTCTACTCTGTTTTAAAGTATATAACCATCAGGATGTACTCACATGTAAAATACTAAAATTCAATTTTACAAATAAAAATATAAATACCCTATGGGTACCCCAGTGTACAAAACAAAATAACTCTCAAAATACTCTGTTAGAAAAATATACAATGTCCTTTTCTACTGTTTTAAAGTATATAAACCATCAGGATGTACTCTCACGTAAAATACTAAAATTCAATTTTATGAAATAAAAATATAAATACCCTATGGGTTCCCATTGTACAAAACAAAATAACTCTCAAAATACTCTGTTAGAAAAACATACAATGTCCTTTTCTACTCTGTTTTAAAGTATATAACCATCAGGATGTACTCTCACACATAAAATACTAAAATTCAATTTTACTCAAAAATAAAAATATAAATACCTATGGGTACCCCAGTGTACAAAACAAAATAACTCAAAATACTCTGTTAGAAAAATATACAATGTCCTTTTCTCTGTTTTAAAGTATATACACCATCAGGATGTACTCTCACATGTAAAATACTAAAATTCAATTTTATGAAATAAAAATATAAATACCCTATGGTACCCCAGTGTACAAAACAAAATAACTCTCAAAATACTCTGTTAGAAAAACATACAATGTCCTTTTCTACTCTGTTTTAAAATATATAAATACCCTATGGGTACCCCAGTGTACAAAACAAAATAACTCTAAAATACTCTGTTAGAAAAATACAATGTCCTTTTCTACTGTTTTAAAGTATATAAACCATCAGGATATACTCTCACATAAAATACTAAAATTCAATTTTACAAATAAAAATATAAATACTATGGGTTCCCATTGTACAAAACAAAATAACTCTCAAAATACTCTGTTAGAAAAATATACAATGTTTTTCTACTCTGTTTTAAAGTATATACACCATCAGGATGTACTCACATGTAAAATGCTAAAATTCAATTTTACAAATAAAAATATAAATACCCTATGGGTTCCCATTGTACAAAACAAAATAACTCTCAAAATACTCTGTTAGAAAAACATACAATGTCCTTTTCTACTCTGTTTTAAAGTATATAAACCATCAGGATGTACTCTCACACGTAAAATACTAAAATTCAATTTTACATGAAATAAAAATATAAATACCTATGGGTACCCCAGTGTACAAAACAAAATAACTCAAAATACTCTGTTAGAAAAACATACAATGTCCTTTTCTACTGTTTTAAAGTATATAAACCATCAGGATATACTCTCACACGTAAAATACTAAAATTCAATTTTACATGAAATAAAAATATAAATACCCTATGGGTACCCCAGTGTACAAAACAAAATAACTCTCAAAATACTCTGTTAGAAAAATATACAATGTTTTTCTACTCTGTTTTAAAGTATATAAACCATCAGGATGTACTCACATAAAATACTAAAATTCAATTTTACAAATAAAAATATATAAATACCCTGTGGTACCCCAGTGTACAAAACAAAATAACTCTCAAAATACTCTGTTAGAAAAATATACAATGTCCTTTTCACTCTGTTTTAAAGTATATAACCATCAGGATGTACTCACATAAAATACTAAAATTCAATTTTACAAATAAAAATATAAATACCCTGTGGTACCCCAGTGTACAAAACAAAATAACTCTCAAAATACTCTGTTAGAAAAACATACAATGTCCTTTTCTACTGTTTTAAAGTATAAACCATCAGGATGTACTCACATGTAAAATACTAAAATTCAATTTTACATGAAATAAAAATATAAATACCTATGGGTACCCCAGTGTACAAAACAAAATAACTCTCAAAATACTCTGTTAGAAAAATATACAATGTTTTTCTACTCTGTTTTAAAGTATATAAACCATCAGGATGTACTCTCACGTAAAATACTAAAATTCAATTTTACAAATAAAAATATAAATACCCTATGGGTTCCCATTGTACAAAACAAAATAACTCTCAAAATACTCTGTTAGAAAAATATACAATGTCCTTTTCTACTGTTTTAAAGTATAAACCATCAGGATGTACTCTCACACATAAAATACTAAAATTCAATTTTACAAATAAAAATATAAATACCCTATGGGTACCCCAGTGTACAAAACAAAATAACTCAAAATACTCTGTTAGAAAAACATACAATGTCCTTTTCACTCTGTTTTAAAGTATATAAACCATCAGGATGTACTCACACGTAAAATACTAAAATTCAATTTTCACTCAAAAATAAAAATATAAATACCTATGGTACCCCAGTGTACAAAACAAAATAACTCTCAAAATACTCTGTTAGAAAAATATACAATGTCCTTTTCTACTCTGTTTTAAAGTATATAAACCATCAGGATATACTCTCACATAAAATACTAAAATTCAATTTTATGAAATAAAAATATAAATACCTATGGGTACCCCAGTGTACAAAACAAAATAACTCAAAATACTCTGTTAGAAAAACATACAATGTCCTTTTCTACTGTTTTAAAGTATATAAACCATCAGGATGTACTCTCACATGTAAAATACTAAAATTCAATTTTACAAATAAAAATATAAATACCTATGGGTACCCCAGTGTACAAAACAAAATAACTCTCAAAATACTCTGTTAGAAAAATATACAATGTCCTTTTCACTCTGTTTTAAAGTATATAAACCATCAGGATGTACTCTCACATAAAATGCTAAAATTCAATTTTCACTCAAAAATAAAAATATAAATACCTATGGGTACCCCAGTACAAAACAAAATAACTCAAAATACTCTGTTAGAAAAACATACAATGTCCTTTTCTACTCTGTTTTAAAGTATATAAACCATCAGGATGTACTCACACGTAAAATACTAAAATTCAATTTTACATGAAATAAAAATATAAATACCTATGGTACCCCAGTGTACAAAACAAAATCACTCTCAAAATACTCTGTTAGGAAAAACATACAATGTCCTTTTCGACTCTGTTTTAAAGGATATAAACCATCAGGATGTACTCACATGTAAAATACTAAAATTTAAATTTATGCTGAAATAAAAAATATAAATACCCTATGTGTACCCCAGTGTACAAAGCAAAATAACTCAAAATACACTGTTAGGAAAAACATACAATGTCCTTTTTTACTCTGTTTTAAAGTACATAAACCATCAGGATATACTCTCACATAAAATATTAAAATTCAATTTTCACTCAAAAATAAAAATATAAATACCCTATGGGTACCCCAGTGTACAAAACAAAATAACTCAAAATACTCTGTTAGAAAAATATACAATGTCCTTTTCTACTCTGTTTTAAAGTATATAACCATCAGGATGTACTCTCACGTAAAATACTAAAATTCAATTTTCATGAAATAAAAATATAAATACCTATGGTACCCCAGTGTACAAAACAAAATAACTCTCAAAATACTGTTAGAAAAATACAATGTCCTTTTCTACTCTGTTTTAAAGTATATAACCATCAGGATACTCTCACATAAAATGCTAAAATTCAATTTTACATGAAATAAAAATATAAATACACTATGGGTACCCCAGTGTACAAAACAAAATAACTCTCAAAATACTCTGTTAGGAAAAACATACAATGTCCTTTTCTACTCTGTTTTAAAGTATATAAACCATCAGGATGTACTCTCACACATAAAATACTAAAATTCAATTTTTACGCAGAAATAAAAATATAAATACACTATTGGTACCCCAGTGTACAAAACAAAATAACACTAAAAATACTGTGTTAGAAAAAATATAAAATATCATTTTCTCCTCTGTTTTAAAGTATATAACATCAGGATGTACTCTCACATAAAATACTAAAATTCAATTTTACAGAAATAAAAATATAAATACCCTATGGTACCCCAGTGTACAAAACAAAATAATCTCAAAATACTCTGTTAGAAAAATATACAATGTCCTTTTCACTCTGTTTTAAAGTATATAAACCATCAGGATGTACTCACATAAAATACTAAAATTCAATTTTAAAGCAGAAATATAAAATATAAATACCCTATTGGTACCCCAGTGTACAAAACAAAATAACACTAAAAATACTGTGTTAGAAAAAATATAAAATATCATTTTCTCCTCTGTTTTAAAGTATATATGACATCAGGATGTACTCTCAGATCTAAAATACTTAAATTCAATTTTTACACAGAAATAAAAAATATAAAAACCCTATTCATACCCCAGTGTACAAAATAAAATAACTCTCAAAATACTGTGTTAGAAATAATATACAATGTTCTTTTATACTCTGTTTTAAAGTATATGAACCATCAGGATGTACTCTCACACGTAAAATACTAAAATTCAATTTTAACACTGAAACAAAATATATAAAACCCCTATTTTTACCCCAGTGTACAAAACAAAATAACTCCCAAAATACTGTGTTAGAAAAAATATACAATGTTTTTTCTACTCTGTTTTAAAGTATATAAACCATCAGGATGTACACTCAAACATAAAATAATAAATTCAAGTTTAATGCAGATATAAAAAACATAAATACCCTATTGTTACCCTAGTGCACAGAGCAAAATAACTCTCAAAATACTGTGTTAGAAAAAATATACAATGACCTTTTCTACCTTGTTTTAAAGTATATAAACCATCAGGATATACTCTCACACGTAAAATACTAAAATTCAATTTTATGAAATAAAAATATAAATACCTATGGTACCCCAGTGTACAAAACAAAATAACTCTCAAAATACTCTGTTAGAAAAATATACAATGTCCTTTTCTACTCTGTTTTAAAGTATAAACCATCAGGATATACTCTCACATAAAATACTAAAATTCAATTTTATGTGAAATAAAAATATAAATACCTATGGTACCCCAGTGTACAAAACAAAATAACTCTCAAAATACTCTGTTAGAAAAATATACAATGTCCTTTTCTACTCTGTTTTAAAGTATAAACCATCAGGATGTACTCTCACACGTAAAATACTAAAATTCAATTTTCATGAAATAAAAATATAAATACCTATGGTACCCCAGTGTACAAAACAAAATAACTCTCAAAATACTCTGTTAGAAAAATATACAATGTCCTTTTCACTCTGTTTTAAAGTATATAAACCATCAGGATGTACTCTCACAAAATACTAAAATTCAATTTTCACTCAAAAATAAAAATATAAAATATAAATACCTATGGTACCCCAGTGTACAAAACAAAATAACTCTCAAAATACTCTGTTAGAAAAATATACAATGTCCTTTTCACTCTGTTTTAAAGTATATAAACCATCAGGATATACTCTCACATGTAAAATACTAAAATTCAATTTTACATGAAATAAAAATATAAATACCCTATTGGTACCCCAGTGTACAAAACAAAATAACTCTCAAAATACTCTGTTAGAAAAATATACAATGTCCTTTTCTACTCTGTTTTAAGTATATAAACCATCAGGATGTACTCTCACGTAAAATACTAAAATTCAATTTTACATGAAATAAAAATATAAATACCCTATTGGTACCCCAGTGTACAAAACAAAATAACTCTCAAAATACTGTGTTAGAAAAATATACAATGTCCTTTTACTCTGTTTTAAAGTATATAACCATCAGGATGTACTCACACATAAAATACTAAAATTCAATTTTACATGAAATAAAAATATAAATACCCTATTGGTACCCCAGTGTACAAAACAAAATAACTCTCAAAATACTCTGTTAGAAAAATATACAATGTCTTTTCTACTCTGTTTTAAAGTATATAAACCATCAGGATGTACTCTCACATAAAATACTAAAATTCAATTTTATGTGAAATAAAAATATAAATACCCTATGGTACCCCAGTGTACAAAAAAATAACTCTCAAAATACTCTGTTAGAAAAATATACAATGTCCTTTTCTACTCTGTTTTAAAGTATAAACCATCAGGATGTACTCTCACATAAAATACTAAAATTCAATTTTCATGAAATAAAAATATAAATACCCTATTGGTACCCCAGTGTACAAAACAAAATAACTCTCAAAATACTCTGTTAGAAAAATATACAATGTCCTTTTCTACTCTGTTTTAAAGTATATAACCATCAGGATGTACTCACATAAAATACTAAAATTCAATTTTCACTCAAAAATAAAAATATAAATACACTATTGGTACCCCAGTGTACAAAACAAAATAACTCTCAAAATACTCTGTTAGAAAAATATACAATGTCTTTTCTACTCTGTTTTAAAGTATATAAACCATCAGGATGTACTCTCACATGTAAAATACTAAAATTCAATTTTCATGAAATAAAAATATAAATACCCTATGGTACCCCAGTGTACAAAACAAAATAACTCTCAAAATACTCTGTTAGAAAAATATACAATGTCTTTTCTACTCTGTTTTAAAGTATATAAACCATCAGGATGTACTCACATGTAAAATACTAAAATTCAATTTTCACTCAAAAATAAAAATATAAATACCCTATTGGTACCCCAGTGTACAAAACAAAATAACTCTAAAATACTCTGTTAGAAAAATATACAATGTCCTTTTACTCTGTTTTAAGTATATAAACCATCAGGATATACTCTCACATGTAAAATACTAAAATTCAATTTTATGAATAAAAAATATAAATACCCTATTGGTACCAGTGTACAAAACAAAATAACTCTCAAAATACTCTGTTAGAAAAATATACAATGTCCTTTTCACTCTGTTTTAAAGTATATAAACCATCAAGATATACTCTAACACGTAAAATACTTAAATTATATTTTTACATGGTAATAAAGGATACAAATACCCTATTGGTACCCCCAGTGTACAAAACAAAATAAATGTTTAAATACTCTGTTAGAAAAAATATACAATGTCTTTTCTACTCTGTTTTAAAGTATATAAACCATCAGGATGTACTCTCATGTAAAATACTAAAATTCAATTTTATGAAATAAAAATATAAATACCTATTGGTACCCCAGTGTACAAAACAAAATAACTCAAAATACTCTGTTAGAAAAACATACAATGTCCTTTTCTACTCTGTTTTAAAGTATATAAACCATCAGGATATACTCACATGTAAAATACTAAAATTCAATTTTCATGACATCACCTCATGAAATCACCTCCTCATGAAATCACCTCATGACATCACATCCTCATGACATCACCTCATGAAATCACTTCCTCATGAATTCACTTCCTCATGAAATCACCTTCTCATGATATCACCTCCTCATGACATCACCTCCTCATGACATCACTTCCTCATGACATAACCTTATGACATCAACTCCTTAAGACATCACCTCCTCATGACATCACTTTCTCATGACATCATTCCTCATGACATCACCTCATGACATCACCTTCTCATGACATTACCCCATGACATCACCTTTTTATGACATCACTTCCTCATGACATCACCTCTTCAGGACATCACCTCATGACATCACCTCCTCATGACATCACCTAATGACATCATCACCTCAAAACATCACCTCCTCATAACATCACTTCCACATGACATCACCTCATGACATCAACAAATAACATCACCTCATGTTATCACCTCCTCATAAAATCATCTCTTCATGGCATCACCTAAGAAATCACCTTCTCACAACATCACATACTCATGACCTCACCTCATGACATCACTTCATGACATAACATCCTCATGACATCACCTCCTCATGACATCACATCCTCATAACATCACGTCATGACATCAACTTCTAAAGACAACACCACCTCATGACATCACTTCCTCATATCACCTCATAATATCACCTCCTCATGACATCACATCCTCATGACATCACCTCCCCATGACATCACCTCATGAAATCACCTTCTCATGACATCACCTCATGACATAACATCCTCATGATATCACCTAATCATGACATCACTTCCTCATGACATCTCTTCCTCATGACATCACATCCTCATGATATAACCTCATATCACTTCCTCATGACATCACCTCCTCATGAAATCACCTCATGACATCACCTTTTATGACATCACTCCTCATGACATCACTCTCATGACATCACCATGACATCACCTCCTCATGACATCACCTCATGACATCACATGACATCACCTCATAACATCACCTCCTCATGACATCACTTCCCATGACATCACCTCATGACATCACCTAATGACATCACCTCATGATCACCTCATGACATCACCTGACATCACCTCCTTGACATCACCTCATGAAATCACCTTCTCATGACATCACATGACATCACCTCCTCATGACATCACTCATGACATCATCCTCATGACATCACCTCCTCATGACATCACATCCTCATAACATCACGTCATGACATCACTTCTCATGACATCACCACCTCATGACATCACCTCATATCACCTCATAATATCACCTCCTCATGACATCACATCCTCATGACATCACCTCCTCATGACATCACTCTCATGACATCATTTCATGACATCACCTCATGACATCACCCTCATGACATCACCTCATGACATCTCATGACATCACTTCTCATGACATCACATCCTCATGACATCACTTCCTCATGACATCACCTCCTCATGACATCACCTCCTCATGACATCACCTCATGATATCACCTCCTCATGACATCACCTCATGACATCACCTCCTCATGACATCACCATGACATCACTTCCTCATGACATCACAACCAAAAGACACCACCTCCTCATGACATCACATTCTCATGAAATCACTTCCTTATGACATCACCTCCTCATGACATCACCTCATGACATCATCACCTCATGAACATCACCTCCTCATGACATCACTTCCTCATGACATCACCTCCTGACATCATGACATCACCTATGACATCACCTTCTCATGACATCACCTCCTCATGACATCACCTCATGACATCACCCTCAAGACATCACCTTCTCATGACATCACTTCCTCATGACATCACCTCATGAAATCAACTCATGATATCACCTCATTATATCACCTCATGACTTCACCTCCTAATGACATCACCTCATGACATCACCTCCTCATGACATCACATTTACATGACATCACCCCATATTACCTTCTCATGACATCACTTCCTCATGACATCCCCCTCCTCATGACATCACATCCTCATGACATCACCTCCTCATAACATCATGTCCTAATGACATCACCTGCTCATTACATCACCTCCTAATGACATTTCCTCATGACATCACTTCCTCATGGCATCAACTTATGAAATCACCTCCTTATGACATCACCTCATGACATCACCTCCCCCTGACATCACTTTCTCATGACATCATCACCTGATGACATCACCTTCTCATGATATCACCTCCTCATGATATTACCTCCTCATGACATCGCCTCCTCCTGAAATCACCTTCCCATTACATCACCTCATGACAGCACCTTTTCATGGCTTCACCTCTTCATAATATCACCTCATGACATCATCTCTTCATGGTATCACATGATGACATCACCTCATGACATAACCTCTTCAAGACATCACTTCCTCATGACATCACCTCCTCATATCACTTCCTCATTACATAACTTCATGACATCACCTCCTTAAGACAACACCTCCTAATGACATCACTTTCTTATGAAATCACTTCCTCATGACATCACTTTCTCATGACATCACCTCATGACCTCACCTCATGATATCACCTCCTCATATCACTTTCTCATGACATCACCTCCTTATGACATTACCCCATGACATCACCTTCATATGAAATCACTTCCTCATGACATCTCTTCCTAAGGACATCACCTCATGACATCACATTTTCATGACATCACCTCCTCATGACATCACATCATGACATCACCACCTTAAGACATCACCTCCTCATAACATCACTTCCTCATATTAGCTTATTATATTATTTCCTCATGACATCACCTCCTCATTACATCACCTCCTGAAATCACATTTTCATGACATCACCTCCTCATGACATCACATCCTAATGACATCACCTGCTCATTACATCACCTCCTAATGACATTATTTTTTCATGACATCACTTCCTCATGACATCACATCATGACATAACCTTTTTATGACATCAACTCTTCATGACCTCACCTTCTCGTGACATCAGTTACTAATGACATCACTTTATCTTGACATCATATCATGCCATCACTTCCTCATGACATCACCTCATGATATCACCTCTTCATAACATTACCTCCTCATGACATCACCTTTTCATGACATCACCTCATCACCTCACCTTCTCATGACATCACCTTATCACATAACCTTCTTATGACATCACATCCTCATGACCTCACCTCATGACATCACCTCATGACATCCTCATGACATCATCATGACATCACCTCCCATGACATCACTTCTCATGACATCACTTCTCATGACATCATGACATCACCTCCTCACAACACCACCTCCTCATGTCATCACCTGCTCATGACATCAACTCCTCATGACCTCACCTCCTCATTACATCAACTTCTCATGACATCACCTTATGACATCACCTCCTCATGACATCACCTCCTTAACACAACACAACCTCATGGCATTACCCCATGACATCACCTTTATATGAAATCACATCCTCATGACATCACCTCCTCAGGACATCACCTCATGACATCATTTTTCATGACATCACCTCCTCATGACATCATCTCTTCATGGCATCACCTGATGACCTCACCTCATGACATCAGCTCTTCATGCAATAACTTCCTTATGACATAACCTCCTTAAGACAACACCTCCTGATATCACCTCCCCATGACATTACTTCCTCATGACATCACTTTCTCTTGACATCACCTCCTGATGACATCACCACATGACATCACCTCCTCATGACATCACCTTCTCATGATATCACTTCTTCATGACATCACCTCATTACATCACTTCCTAAAGACAACACCTGCTCATAACATCAATTTCTTATGAATTCACTTCCTCATAACATCACCTCATGACATCACCTCATAAAATCACCTCCTTATGACATCACCTCCTCGTGACATCACCTCATGATATCACCTCCTCATGGCATCCCCTTCTCATGACATCACCTTCTCATGACATTACCCCATGACATCACCTTTTTATGGAATCACTTCCTCATGACATCACCTTTTCAGGACATCACCTCATAACATCACCACCTCACATGACATCACCTTTTCATGACATCACTTACTCATGACATCACCTCATGACATAATATTCTCATGTCATCACCTCCTCATGACATCACTTCCTCATAACATCACATCATGACATCACCTTCTAAAGACAACACCTCCTCATGACATCACTTTCTCATATCTCCTCATGATATCACCTCCTCATGACATCACTTCCTCATGACATCACTCCATGACATCACCTTTTCATGACATCACCTCGTCATGAAATCACCTCATGATATCACCTTATCATGACATAACATTCTCATGACATCACTTCCTCATGACATCTCTTCCTCATGACATCACATCATCATGATATAACCGCATATCACCTCCTCATGACATCACATTCTCATGAAATCACCTCATGACATCACCACCTCAAGACATCACCTCCTCATGACATCACCCCATGACATGACCTCCTCAGGAAATCACATCATGACATCACCTCCTCATAACATCACCTCATGAGAGCACCTCATGATATCACCTCCTTATGACATCACCTTCCATGACATCACCTCATGACATCACCCCCTCAAGACATCACCTTCTCATGACATCACTTCCTCATGACATGACCTCATGAAATCAACTCATGACATCACCTCATTATATCACCTTCTCATGACTTCACCTTCTAATTACGTCACCTCATGACATCACCTTCTCATGACATCACCTCCTCATGACATCAAATCATCATGACAAAACTTCCTCATCACATTACCTCATGACATCATCTCCTCATGGCATCACATCCTCATGACATCACCTCCTCATGACATCACCTTCTCATGACATCACCTGCTCATGACATCACATCCTCATGAAATCACTTTTTGATGACATCACCTTATGACATCACCTCATGACATCACCTCCTCATAACATCACATATTCATTACATCACTTCCTCATAACATCACCTCATGACATCACCATGACATCACCTCCTCATGAAATCACCTCATGACATCACCTTCTCATGACATCATTCATGACATCACTCTCATGACATCACCTCCTTATGACATCACATCATCATGATATAACTGCATATCACCTCCTCATGACATCACATTCTCATGACATCACCTCATGACATCACCACCTCAAGACATCACCTCCTCATGACATCACCCCATGACATGACCTCCTCAGGAAATCACATCATGACATCACCTCCTCATAACATCACCTCATGACATCACCTCATGATATCACCTCCTTATGACATCACCTTCCATGACATCACCTCTCATGACATCACCATGACATCACCCTCATGACATCACCATGACATCACTTCCTCATGACATCACCTCATGACATCACCTCATGACATCACCTCATCATATCACCTTCTTATGACATCACTTCTTCATGACATCACCTCATGACATCACCTTCTCATGACATCACCTCCTCATGACATCCTCATGACATCATTTCTTCATGACATCACATTCTCATGACATCATCTCCTCATGACATCACATCCTCATGACATCACCTCCTCATGACATCACCTCCTCATGACATCACCTGCTCATGACATCACATCCTCATGAAATCACTTTTTGATGACATCACCTTATGACATCACCTCATGACATGACCTCCTATGACATCACCTTTTCATGACATCACCTCCTCATGACATCACCTCCCCATGACATCACTTCTCATGACATCACTTCATGACATCACTTCCTCATAACATCACCTCATGACATCACCATGACATCACCTGACATCACCTCTCATGACATCACCTTGACATCACCTCTTGACATCACCTCTTGATATCACCTTCTCATGAAATTACCCCATGACATAAACTCCTCATGACATCACCTCATTATGACATCACCTACCCATGACATCACCTCTTCATTACATCACCTCATCATGGCATCATCTCCTCATGGCATCACCTAGTGACATCACCTCTTGATATCATTTCATCATGGCATCACCTCATAACCTCACCTCATGATATCACCTCTTCATGATATCACTTTCTTATGACATCAACTCCTCATGACATCACTCTCATGACATCATGACATCACCTCACATGACATCACCTCTCATGACATCACCTCCTCATAACATCACTTCATGATATCACCCCATGACATCATTCTCATGACATCACCTCCATGACATCACTCCATGACATCACCTCATATCACCTCATGACATCATCTCATGACATCACCTTTCATGACATCACCTCATGACATCACCTTTCATGACATCACCTCATGACATCACATCTCATGACATCATGACATCACCTATGACATCACCTCCTTATGATATCACTTTCTCATGACATCACCTCATATCACCTCCTCATGACATCACCTTCTCATGACATTACCTCCTTCTAAAATCACCTTCTCATTACATCCCCTCAAGACATCACCTTCTCATGACATCACCTCCTTATTACATAATCTCTTCATGGCATCACCTGATGACCTCACCTCATGACATCACATTTGCATGCCATAACTTCCTCGTTACATACCCTCCTGAAGACAACACCTCCTCATATCACCTTCTCATGACATTAATTCTTCATGACATTACCATCTCATGACACCACTTTCCCATGACATCACCTCCTTATGACATCACCTTCTCATGACATCACCTCTTTATGACATCACCTGCATCACTTCCTAAGGAAAACACCACCTCATAACATCAATTTCTTATGAATTCACTTCCTCATGACATCACCTCATGAAATCACCTCCTTATGACATCACCTCCTCATGACATCACCCCATGACATCCCTTCCTCATGACATCACCTCATCATGACATCACCTCTTCATGACATCTTTTCATGACCTCACCTCATGACATCACTTTCTCATGACATCACTTCCTCATGACATCATTTTCATATGACATAACTTCCTGATGACATCACCTCATGACATCAGCACATGATATCACCACCTCATTACATTACCTCCTCATGACATCACCTTCTCATGACATTACAACATGACATCAACACCTTATGACATCACTTTCTAATGAAATCACCTCCTCATGACATCACTTCCTCATGACATTACTTTCACATGACATCACTTCCTCATGACATCTCCTCATGATATAACCTTCTCATTACATTACCTCCTCATGATATGACCCCATTACATCACCTTTTCATATCACTTCTCATGACATCACCTCGTCATGACATCACCTCATGAAATCACCTCATGACATCCCCTTTTCATGACATCACCTTTTCATGACATCACATGCCCATAATATCACCTCATGACATTTCCTCCTCATGACATCACCTCCTCATACCATCACATCCCCATATCACCTCATTACATCACTATTTAAAGACAACACCTCCTCATGACATCACTTCCTCATGAATTCACTTTTTCATGACATCACCTCATGAAATCACCTTCTCATGACATCACCTTCTCATGACACCACCCCATGACATAAGCATTTCATGACATCACTTTCTCATGGCATCACCTCATCATGACATCACCTCATGTCACCACCTAATGACATCACCTCCTCATGACATCACTTTTTTATGACATCACTTCCTAATGACAATAGTTCATGACATCATCTCATGATATCACCTCCTCATGACAACACTTTCTCATGACATCACCTCCTCATGACATTACACCATGACATCATTTTTTAATGAAATCACATTCTGATGACATCACCTCTTCAGGACATCACCTCCTGACATCGCTTTCTCATGACATCACCTCCTCATTACATCATGTCATGACATCACCACCTTAAGACATCACCTCCTTATGACATCACTTCCTCATAACATCACCTCATGACATCACTTTATGATATCACCTTCTCATGACATCACCTCCTCATGACATCAACTCATCATGAAATCACCTTCTCATTATGTCACATTCTCATGACATCACTTCCTCATAACATCACCTCATGACATCACCTTTTCATGACATCACATCCTAATGACATCACCTCTTCATGACATAACCTTCTCATGATATCACATTCTCATATCACCTGCTCATGGCATCACCTTTTCAAGACATCACCTCCTCATGACATCAATTCCTCATGATATCACCTCATGACATCACCTCATGACATCATGACATCACCTCATGACATCATTCCTCATGACATCACCTCATGACATCACCCCATGACATCACCTCCACATGACATCATCTTCTCATGACTTCACTTCCTGACATCACCACCTTATGAAATCACCTCCTCATGACATCACCTCATGAAATCACCTTCTCATGGCATCATCTCCTCATGACATCACCTTTTCATGACATCATCTTTTCATGGCATCACCTTATGACAACACCGGATGCCATCACCTTTTCATTACATCACTTCCTTATGATATCTCCTCCTCATGACATCACCTCCTTAAGACAACACCTCATGACATCACTTTCTTATGACATCACTTCCTCATGACATCACCTCCTCATGACATCACTCATGACATCAGCTTTCATGACATTCCTTTATCATGACATCACCTCATCATGACATCACCTCCTCATGACATCACTTCCCCATGACATAACTTCCTTATGACATCACTTCTTGATGACATCACCTCATGATATCACCTCCTCATGGCATCATCTTCTCATGGCATCACCTTCTCATAACATTACACCATGACATTAACACTTCATGACATCACATTTTAACGACATCACCTCCTCATGACATCACCTCTTCAGGACATCACCTCATGACAGCACTTCCTCATGACATCACCTCATGACATCACCTTTTAAGTACATCATTCCATGACATCACCTCCTCATGAAATCACCTTTTCACGACATCAACTCCTCATCACATCACCCCATGACATCACCTCCACATGACATCATCTTCTCATGACTTCACTTCATGACATCACCACCTCATGAAATCACCTTTTCATGACATCACCTCATGAAATCACTTCCTCGTGGCATCACCTTTTTATGACATTACCTCCTCATGACATTATCTCTTCATGGCATCACCTCATGACAACACCTCTTGACATCACCTCTTCATGACATCACTTCCTTATATCACCTCCTCATGACATCACTTCTTCATTACATAACCTCATGACATCACCTCCTCACATCACCTCATGACATCTCTCATGACATCTCATGACATCACCTCTCATGACATCACATGACATCACTCATGACATCATCATGACATCACCTCATCATGAAATCACCTCATGACATCACCTCATGACATCACATGACATCACCTCATGACATCACCTGATGACATCACCTCATGACATCATCACCTCATGATATCACCTCCTCATGACATCATGACATCATTCTCATGACATCACCTCATGACATCATGACATCACCTTATGACATCACTCCTCATGACATCACACCTCATGACATCACCTCCTATGACATCACCTCATGACATCACCTCATGACATCATGACATCACCCTCATGACATCATTTCATGACATCACATGACATCACTTCTCATGACATCACCCCATGACATCACCATGACATCACCTCTCATGACATCACCTTTCATGACATCACCTCATCACATCACCTCATGATATCACCTCATGACATCACCTTTATGACATCACCTCCTGACATCACCTTTCATGACATCACATCCTCATGACATCTCATGACATCACTTCATGACATCATGACATCACCTCACCCATGACATCATTTCATGACATCATCACCTCATGATATCACCTCATGACACCTCATGACATCACCCTCATGACATCACCCATGACATCACATGACATCACCTCTGACATCACCTCTTCATGACATCACTTCATGACATCATTCTCATGACATCATCATGACATCACTTCTCATGACATCACTTCATGACATCACATGACATCACCTCACCATGACATCATTTCATGACATCACCTCCTCATGATATCACCTCATGACACCTCATGACATCACCCTCATGACATCACCCATGACATCACATGACATCACCTCTGACATCACCTCTTCATGACATCACTTCATGACATCATTCTCATGACATCATCATGACATCACTTCTCATGACATCACATCATGACATCACATGACATCACCTCATCATGACATCACTTCATGACATCACATGACATCACCTCTTCATGACATCACCTCTTCATGACATCACCATGACATCACCACCTCATGACATCATGACATCATCATGACATCACCCCATGACATCACTCCCATGACATCACCTCTCATGACATCACCTTCATGACATCACATTCTCATGACATCATTTCATGACATCATTTCATGACATCACCACCTCATGACATCACATGACATCACTCCTCATGACATCACCTCCTTATGACATCACTTCATGACATCACCTTTTGACATCACCTCTCATGACATCTCCTCATGACATCACATGACATCACCTCATCACATCACCTCATGACATCCTCATGACATCACATGACATCACCTTTTGACATCACCTCTTGACATCACCTCATGACACCTCATGACATCTCTCATGACATCACCTTTATGACATCACTTCTCATGACATCATGACATCACCTTGACATCACCTCTGACATCACCTTCATGACATCACCTCTCATGACATCACCTCATGACATCACCTCTCATGACATCACCTCATGACATCACCTCCTTGACATCACCTCTCATGACATCACCTCTGACATCACCTCTTCATGACATCATTCTCATGACATCACTTCATGACATCATGACATCACCTGACATCACTCATGACATCATTCATGACATCATCATGACATCACCTCATCATGACATCACCTTTTATGACATCACCTCATGACACCTCATGACATCTCCTCATGACATCACCTTATGACATCACTCATGACATCACCTATGACATCACCTCTCATGACATCACCTCATGACATCACCCATGACATCACTCCATGACATCACTCTCATGACATCATTTCATGACATCACCTCATGACATCACCATGACATCACCTCATGACATCACTTCATGACATCACTTCCTCATGACATCACCTTCATGACATCACCTCCTCATGATATCACCTCATGACATCACATGACATCACTCCATGACATCACCTCTTCATGACATCATGACATCACTTCCTCATGACATCATGACATCACTCCATGACATCACACCTCATGACATCATTTCATGACATCATTCATGACATCACCTCACCATGACATCACCCATGACATCACATCTCATGACATCATCATGACATCATCATGACATCATCTCCTCATGACATCCCCATGACATCATCCTCATGACATCACTCATGACATCACATGACATCACCTTGACATCACCTCATCATGACATCACTCCCATGACATCACCTCATGACATCATCATGACATCATCTCCTCATGACATCACCTTCATGACATCATTTCATGACATCACCCATGACATCACCTCCTAATGATATCACCCCATGAAATCACCTTTTCATGATGTCACTTTGTCATGACATCACCTCTTCATGACATCACCTCATGACATCACCTCCTCATGACATCACTTCCCAATGACATCAGCTCATTACATCACTTCCTAAAGACTTTTCCTCCTTATGACATCACTTCCTCATGAATTCCCTTTCTCATGACATCACCTCATTACATCACCTTATGAAATCACCTTCTCATTACATCACATTCTCATGACATCAACCCATGACATCACCTGCTCATGACATCACTTTCTCATGACATTACCTCATGACATCACCTCATGACATCACCTCCTCATGACATCACTTCCTCAGGACATAACCTCATGACATCACCTCCTTAACACAACACAACCTCATGACATTGCCCCATGACATCACCTTTGACATCACCTCACATCACCTCATGACATCACTTTCTCATGACATTACCTCATGACATCACCTCATGACATCACCTCCTCATGACATAACTCACTCATGACATCACCTCATGAAATCCCCCCATGATATCACCTCCTCATGACATCAACTTCTCATGACATCACCTCCTCATGACATTACCTTATGGCATCACCTTTTGACATCACCTCATGACATCACCTCCTCATGACATGACATGACATCACCTCACATCACCTCCTCCTGAAATCACCTTCTCATGACATCACCTCATGACATCACCTCCTCATGACATCAATTCCTCATGACATAACCTCATGACATCACCTCCTTAAAACAACACCACCTCATGACATCACTTCCTCATGACATCACTTCCTCAAGACATCACTTCTTAATGACATCACCTCATGACATCACCTCATATCACCTTCTCATGAAATCACCTTCTCATGATATCACCTCCTCATGACATTACCTTCATGACATCATGACATCACTTCCTCATGACATCACCATGACATCACTTTTGACATCACCTCCTCATGACATCACATCCTCATGACATCACCTCTCATGACATCACCTGACATCACCTCATGACATCATGACATCCTCTCATGACATCCTCATGACATCACCTTCATGACATCACCATGACATCACTCCTCATGACATCATGACATCATCTCATGACATCATTCTCATGACATCACCTCATGACACCTCATGACATCACTTCATGACATCACCTCCTCATGACATCACCCATGACATCACCTCCTTATGACATCACTCTCATGACATCACCTCATGACATCACCTCCATGACATCACACCTCATGACATCATCACCTCCTCATGACATCTTCTCATGACATCATTTCATGACATCACCCCATGACATCACCTTCATGACATCACCTCTTCATGACATCACCCCATGACATCACCTCATGACATCACCTTCATGACATCACTCTCATGACATCACCTCATGACATCACCCTCATGACATCACCACCTCATGACATCACCTATGACATCACTTCTCATGACATCACCTCATCACCTCCTCATGATATCACCTCATGACATCACCTCCTCATGACATCACCTCATGACATCACCTCATGACATCACCCCATGACATCACCTCATGACACCTCCTCATGACATCACCTCATGACATCACCCCATGACATCACCTTCTCATGACATCATGACATCACCTCCTCATGACATCACACCATGACATCACCTGACATCACCTCCTCATGACATCACCTCATGACATCACCATGACATCACCTCATGATCACCTCATGACATCACCTCATGACATCACCTCATGACATCACCTCCTTGACATCACTTCTCATGACATCACCCTCATGACATCACTTTCATGACATCACCTCATGACATCACTCTCATGACATCACCATGACATCACCTCATGACATCCTCCTCATGACATCACCTCCTTGACATCACCTCCTCATGACATCACCTCATGACATCACCTCTCATGACATCCTCATGACATCACCTCATGACATCACCTTCATGACATCACCTTCATGACATCACCTTATGACATCACCTCATATCACCTCCTCATATCACCTCATGACATCACCTATGACATCACTCTCATGACATCACTTTTCATGACATCACCTCCATGACATCACTTCATGACATCACATCCTCCATGACATCACCTCCTTGACATCACTTCCATGACATCACCATGACATCACATCACCTTCTCATGACATCACCTCTTCACGACATCAGAACCTCATTACATCACCTTTTCATGACATCACACCATGACATCAACTTTTCATGATATCACCTCCTCATGACATCACCTCCTCACATCACCTCCTCATGACATCACCTCATGACATCACTCCTCATGACATCACCTCCTCATGACATCACCTCATGACATCACCTCCTCATGACATCACCCCATGACATCACATCCTCATGACATCATCTTCTCATGACATCACCTCATGACATCACCTCCTCATGACATCACCTCCTCATGACATCACCTTCTCATGACATCACTTCCTCATGACATCACCTCCTGACATCACCTCATGACATCACCTCATGACATCACCTCCCATGACATCACCTCCTCATGACACCTCATGACATCTCATGACATCACCTCATGACATCACATCATGATATAACCTTTTCATGACATCACCTCTTCATGACCTCACCTCCTTGTGACATCAGTTACCTTACCTCCTTGTGACATCACTTTATCTTGACATCATATCCTCACATCACCTTCTCATGACATCCCCTCCTCATGACATCACATTTTCATGACATCACCTTCTCAAGACATCACCTCATCACATCACCTTCTTATGACATCACTTCCTCATGACATCACCTCATGATATCACCTCCTCACGACATAAACTCATGACATCACCTTTTCATGACATCACCTTCTCATGACATCACCTCATCACATCACCTTATGACATTACTTTCTCATGACATTACCTCATGACATCACCTTATGATATCACCTCCTCATGACATCACCTCCTCATAACATGACTTCCTCATGACATCACCTTCTCATGAAATTACCTCATGAAATCAATTTCTCATGACATCACCTCATGACATCACATTCTCATGACATCACCTCCTCATGACATCACCTCATGACATCACTTCCTCATGACATCACTTCCTCATGACATCACCTCATGACATCACCTCCTCATGACATCATCTCATGACATCACTCATGACATCACCCCATGACATCATTTCCTCATGACATCACTCCATGACATCACTCCTCATGACATCACACCTCATGACATCACCTGATGACATCACCTCCTTGACATCACCTCATGACATCATGACATCACCTTCCTCATGACATCACCTGACATCACCTCTCATGACATCCTTCTCATGACATCCTCTCATGACATCACTTCATGACATCACATGACATCACTCCATGACATCACTTCTCATGACATCACCCCATGACATCACCTCATGACACCTCATGACATCACCTCCATGACATCACCTCATGACATCACCCCATGACATCACTTCATGACATCACCATGACATCACCTCATATCACCTCCTCATAACATCACCTCCTCATGACATCTCATGACATCATCCCCATGACATCATTTTCATGACATCACTTCTCATGACATCACTCCTCATGACATCACTTCCTCATGACATCACCTCATGACATCACCATGACATCACCTCTCATGACATCACTCTCATGACATCACCTTCATGACATCACCTCATGACATCATGACATCACCTCATGACATCACCTCATGACATCACCTTCATGACATCATTTCTCATGACATCACCTATGACATCACCTCCCATGACATCACATCACCTCATGACATCTCATGACATCATCCCCATGACATCACCTTTGACATCACCTCCATGACATCACCTCCCATGACATCACCTCATGACATCATCCCCATGACATCACCTTCATGACATCACCTCTCATGACATCACCTCCATGACATCACTCCATGACATCCCATCCTCATTACATCACCTTTTCATGACATCACACCATGACATCACCTCCTCATGAAATCACCTCCTCATGACATCACCTCCTCATGACATCACCCCATGACATCACCTCCTCATGACATCATCTTCTCATGACTTTACCTCATGACATCACCTCCTAATGACATCACCTTCTCATGACATCACCTCATGACATCACCTCTCATGACATCACCTTCTCATGACATCACTTCCTCATGACATCACCTTCTTATGACATCACCTCATGACATCACCTTCTCATGACATCACTTTCTCATGACATCACATCCTCATGACATCACCTGCTCATTACATCACCTCCTCATGACATCAATTTTTCATGACATCACTTCCTCATGACATCACCTCATGACATAACCTTTTTCTGACATCACCTCTTCATGACCTCACCTCTCATGACATCACCTCCCATGACATCACCTCCACATGACATCACTTCTCATGACATCTCATGACATCACATGACATCACCTGACATCACCTCACAACATCACCTCCTCATGACATCAACTCCTCATGACATCACCTCCTCATGACATCACTTCTCATGACATCACCTCATGACATCACCTCCTCATGACATCACCTCCTCATGACATCACCCCATGACATCACCTCCTCATGACATCACCTCCTCATGACATCACCTCCTCATGACATCACCTTTCATGACATCACCTCATGTCATCACCTCCTCATGATGTCACCGTTTCATGACATCACCTCAAGACATCACCTCTCATGACATCACCTCATGACATCACCTCTTCATGACATCACTTCTCATGACATCACATGACATCACCTCATGACATCACCTCATGATATCACATCCTCATAACATCACCTCCTCATGACATCAACTGATGTCACCTCTCATGACCTGACTTTTTCATGACATCACCTCATGACATCACCTCCTGACATCACCTTCTCATGACATCACCTCCCATGACATCACTTCTCATGACATCACCATGACATCACCACATGACATCACCTCCTCATGACACCTCATGACATCTCCACATGACATCACCTCATGGCATCACCTAATGACATCACCTCATGATATCATTTCCTCATGGCATCACCCCATCATGACATCACTTCATGAAATCACCTTCTCATGACATCACCTCCTTATGACATCACTGTTTCATGGCATCACCTGACATCACCTCCTATGACATCACCTCCCATGACATCACTCCTCATGACA
Organism: Saguinus midas; assembly: GCA_021498475.1. Lineage (NCBI taxonomy): Eukaryota > Metazoa > Chordata > Mammalia > Primates > Cebidae > Saguinus > Saguinus midas. The sequence continues at coordinate 37,001,025 of CM038413.1, read as the reverse complement.
TCACCTTATGACATCACCTCATGACATCACCTTCATGACATCACCTCTCATGACATCACCTCATGACATCACCCCATGACATCACCTCATGACATCATGACATCACCTCCTCATGACACCTCCTCAGGACATCACCTCATGACTTCACCTCCTCATGACATCACTTTTTCATGACATCACATCATGACATCACCACCTCATGACATCACCCTCATGACATCACCTCCTCATGACATCACTTCATGACATCACATCTCATGACATCACCTCCTTGACATCACCTCACATCACCTCCTCATGACATCACATCTCATGACATCACCCATGACATCACCCCATGACATCACCTCATGACATCACCCATGACATCACCTCCTCATGACATCACCTCATGACATCACCTTCATGACATCATTTTCATGACATCATCCTCATGACATCACCCATGACATCACTTCCTCATGACATCACCCATGACATCATTTTCATGACATCACCTTCATGACATCACCTCCATGACATCACCTGACATCACCTCATAACATCACCTCATGACATCTCATGACATCACTTCTCATGACATCATGACATCACTCTCATGACATCACCTCTCATGACATCACATCCTCATGACATCACATCCTCATGACATCACTCCCATGACATCACTTTCATGACATCACCATGACATCACTCCCATGACATCACCTCCTCATGACATCACCTCCTCATGACATCACTTCTCATGACATCACCATGACATCACCCCATGACATCACATGACATCACCTCATATCACCTCATGACATCACCTCCTTGACATCACCTCCTCATGACATCACCCATGACATCACCTTCTCATGACATCACTTCATGACATCACCTCTCATGACATCACCCCATGACATCACCTCATCATGACATCACCTATGACATCACCTTCATGACATCACTTCTCATGACATCACATCCTCATATCACCTGCTCATAACATCACCTCCTCATGACATCACTTTTTCATTACATCTCCTCATGACATGACCTTTTCATGACATCACATTTTGATGAAATCACCTTCCCATGACATCACCTCTCCATGACATCTCTTACTCATGACAGAACTTTCTCTCGACATCACATCCTCACATCAATTTCTCACATCACCTCCTCATGACATCATCTCCTCATGACATCACCTCCTCATGACATCAACTTTTCATGACATCACCCCATGACATCATCTTCTCATGATGTCACCTCTTCATGACATCACCTCCTCATGATATCACCCCATGACATCACCTCCTCATTACAACAACTCGGGCCATCACCTCATGACACCACCTCCTCATAACATCACCTCATGACATCACTCTCTCATGACATCATCTCCTCATGACATCACCTAATCTCATTTTTATGACATCAATTCCTCATGACATCACCTCATGACATTACCTTCTCATGACATCACCTCCTTATGACATCACTTCTCATGACATCACATGACATCACCTTATGACATCACTTCATGACATCACTCTCATGACATCTCCTCATGACATCATGACATCACCCCATGACATCACCTGACATCACCTCACATGACATCACTTCTCATGACATCACTTCTCATGACATCACATCCTCATGACATCATCACCTCCTCATGACATCACCTCATGACATCACTTCTCATGACATCACCTATGACATCACTTCATGACATCACATCCTCATGACATCACTTCCCATGACATCACCTCATGACATCACCTGACATCACCTCATGACATCATCTCCTCATGACATGACCTCCTCATGACATCACCCATGACATCACTCCTCATGACATCACCTCATGACATCACCTCATGACATCACCTCCATGACATCACCTTATGACATCACTTCCTCATGACATCACCTCATGACATCATCCCATGACATCACCTTTTATGACATCACCTCCTATGACATCACTCCTCATGACATCACCTCATGACATCACTCCTCATGACATCACCCATGACATCACATCCTCATGACATCACTTTCATGACATCACCTTCTCATGACATCACCTCCTCATGACATCATGACATCACCTTATGACATCACTCATGACATCACCTCCTCATGACATCACCTTGACATCACCTCTCATGACATCACCTCATGACATCATTTCTCATGACATCACCTTTCATGACATCACCTTATGACATCACCTCTCATGACATCACTTTCATGACATCACCTCTCATGACATCACCTCCTCATGACATCACATCCTCATGACATCACTCCATGACATCACTCCTCATGACATCACCTTATGACATCACTCCTCATGACATCACCTGACATCACCTTCATGACATCATTTCTCATGACATCACCTCATGACATCACATCACCTCATGACACCTCCTCATGACATCATGACATCACCATGACATCACCTTGACATCACCTCCTCATGACATCACCTCTCATGACATCATGACATCACCTCATGACATCACCTCATGACATCACTCCTCATGACATCACTTCTCATGACATCACTCTCATGACATCCTCCTCATGACATCACCTCATGATATCACCTCCTCATGACATCACCTCCTCATGACATCACATCATGACATCACCTTATAACATCACTTTCTCATGACATCACCCCATGACATCACCTCTCATGATCACCTCATGACATCACCTCCTCATGACATCACCTCCTCATTACATCACTTTCATGACATCACCTTCCTCATGACATCACTCATGACATCCTCCTCATGACATTACCTCCTCATGACATCACATCATGACATAACCACTTCAAGACATCACCTCATGACATCACTTCCTCATGACACCACCTCATGACAGCCCCTCATATCACCTCCCCATGACATCACCTCCTCATGACATCACCTCCTCATGACATCACCTTCATGACATCACATCATGACATCACTCATGACATCACCTCCTCATGACATCATCACCTCCTCATGACATCACCTCATGACATCATCCTCATGACATCACTTCTCATGACATCACTCTCATGACATCACCTCCTCATGACATCACTTCTCATGACATCACATGACATCACTTATGACATCACCTCCTCATGATATCACCTCATGACATCATTTTCATGACATCACTTATGACATCACCTCATGATATCACCTCATGACATCACCTCCTGACATCACCTCATGACATGACCTCCTCATGACATCACCTCATGGCATCACTTACTCATGGCATCACTTACTCATGGCATCACCTCATGATATCACCTCATTATGACAACACCTCTTCATGACATGACTTCCTCATATCATTTCATGACATCACCTCTTCATGACATCACCTCCTCATGACATCACTTCCTCATGACATCACCTGCTTATGACAATATTTCCACAAGACATCACCTCCTCATGACATCACTTCCTCATGACATCATCTCATGACCTCACCTCCTTATGACATCAACTTTTCATGACATCAACTTCCCATGACATTAACTCCACATGTCATCACCTCATGACATCACCTCTTATGACATCACCTCTGACATCACCTCATGACATCATGACATCACCATGACATCACCACCTCATGACATCACCTCCTGACATCACCTTTCATGACATCACCTCCTCATGACATCGTCTTCTCATTACATTACCTGATGACATCACCTCTTCATGATATCACCTCATCACACCACATTCTTATGACATCAACTGCTCATGACAGTGCTTCCTCATGACATCACCCCATGACATTACCTCTTCATATCACTTTCTCATGACATCTCCTTGTCATGACATCACCTCATGACATCACCTTCTCATGACATCACCTTTTCATGATATCACTTCCTCATGACATCACCTCATATCATCACCTCATGACATCACCTTCTCATGACATCACGTCCTCATGACATCACCCCATGACATCACCTTCTCATGAAATCATGACATCACTTCCTCATTATATCACCTTATGAAGTCACCTCCTCAAGACATCACCTTCTTATGACATCACTTCCTCATGACATCGACTCATGACATCACCTCTTGATATCACCTCATGATATCACCTCCTCCTGACATCACATCCTCATGACATGACTTCCTCATGACATCACCTCATGACATCACTCCTCATGACATCACTTCCTCATGACATCATCACCTCATGATATCACCTCATGACATCATGACATCACCTTCATGACATCACTTCATGACATCATTTTCATGACATCACCTTCATGACATCACCTCCATGACATCACTTCCTCATGACATCATCACCTCATGACACCTCATGACATCACCCTCATGACATCACTCCTCATGACATCATCTCATGACATCACCTCCTTATGACATCACCTTCATGACATCACCTCTCATGATATCACCTCATGACATCTCATGACATCACCTCACATGACATCACTCTCATGACATCACCTCATGACATCACCCTCATGACATCACCTCATGACATCTTCCTCATGACATCACCTGACATCACCTCCTGACATCACCTCCTTGACATCACCTCATTACATCACCTCATGACATCACCTCTCATGATATCACCTCATGACATCACTTCTCATGACATCACTCCTCATGACATCATGACATCACTCCTCATGACATCACCCCATGACATCACTTCATGACATCACTTCTCATGACATCACCTTTCATGACATCACCTCATGACATCACCTCCTCATGACATCACCTTCATGACATCACCCTCATGACATCACCTCATGACATCATGACATCACCTCATGACATCACCTTCTCATGACATCACTCCTCATGACATCACCCCATGACATCACTCATGACATCACCTCCTCACATCACCTCATGATATCACCTCATGACATCACCTCCTCATGACATCACCTCATGACATCATCCTCATGACATCATGACATCACCTCATGACATCATTTCTCATGACATCACCTCCTCCTGACATCACCTCATGACATCACTTCCTCATGACATCTCATGACATCACCTCCATGACATCACATGACATCACCTTTCATGACATCACCTTCTCATGACATCATTCTCATGACATCACATGACATCACCTCCTCATGACATCATGACATCACTCCTCATGACATCACCTCATGACATCACCTCCTCATGACATCATGACATCACTTTCATGACATCACCTCCTGACATCACTCATGACATCACTTCTCATGACATCACCTCTCATGACATCATGACATCACTCCTCATGACATCACCTCCTCATGACATCACATCCTCATGACATCACCTCTCATGACATCACCTCCTCATGACATCACCTCATGATCACCTCCTCATGACATCCTCCTCATGACATCACCTCATGACATCACTCATGACATCACCTTCATGACATCACTTCCTCATGACATCACCTCATGATCACCTCATGACATCACTCCCATGACATCACCTCCTCATGACATCACCTCATGACATCACCTATGACATCACCTCATGACATCACCTTCTCATGACATCACTCTCATGACATCACCTCTCATGACATCATCTTCTCATGACATCACTTCTCATGACATCACCTCATGACATCACTTTCATGACATCACTCTCATGACATCTCATGACATCACCTCTCATGACATCACATGACATCACCTCCATGACATCACTTTTCATGACATCACTTCTCATGACATCACCCATGACATCACTCCTCATGACATCCTCATGACATCACATCCTCATGACATCACTTTTCATGACATCACCTTATGACATCACTTCCTCATGACATCACCTATGACATCACCTCATGACATCACTTTTCATGACATCACCATGACATCACCCATGACATCACTTCATGACATCACTTCATGACATCACCCATGACATCACCTCATGACATCCTCATGACATCTCCTCATGACATCTCATGACATCATCATGACATCACCTCACATGACATCACCTCCTGACATCACCTCCATGACATCACCTCCATGACATCACTCATGACATCACTCATGACATCACCTCATGACATCACTCATGACATCACCACCTCATGACATCACTCCATGACATCACCTCATGACATCATCCTCATGACATCTCATGACATCACCTCCATGACATCACCTTATGACATCACCTCTTATGACATCACCTCCACATGACATCACCTCATGATATCACCTCATGACATCACCTCACATGACATCACCTCATGACATCACATCCTCATGACATCACTTCATGACATCACTTCTCATGACATCATCATGACATCACTCATGACATCACTTTCATGACATCACCTCATGACATCATCATGACATCACTTTCATGACATCACTTTCATGACATCACCTATGACATCACCTCCATGACATCACCTCCTTATGACATCACTTCATGACATCACTTTTCATGACATCACTTCATGACATCACCATGACATCACCATGACATCACCATGACATCACCCATGACATCACATCCTCATGACATCACATGACATCACCTCATGACATCACCCCATGACATCACTTCATGACATCACTCATGACATCACTCATGACATCACTCCATGACATCACCATGACATCACCCATGACATCACTCATGACATCACCATGACATCACCATGACATCACCATGACATCACCATGACATCACCATGACATCACCATGACATCACCTCCACATGACATCACCTCATGACATCATCATGACATCACTTCATGACATCACCATGACATCACCCATGACATCACTCATGACATCACATGACATCACCTTCATGACATCACTCATGACATCACTTCTCATGACATCACCATGACATCACCTATGACATCACCTCATGACATCACCTCACATGACATCACCTTCATGACATCACCATGACATCACCTTATGACATCACCTCATGACATCATCACCTCATGATATCACCTCATGACATCACCTCACATGACATCACTTCCTCATGACATCCTCATGACATCATTGATATGTGGTGGCACATGCCTGTAATCCCAGCTCCACAGGAGGCTGAGGCTAGAGAATCACTTGAACCTTGGAGGCAGATGTTGTAAGTGAGCCACAATCGTGCCACTGCACTCCAGCCTGGGTAACACAGCAAGACTCTCTCAAAAAAAGAATCACCTTGTTTTTCAACAGTCAAGCCAAAAGCCAAATCATGAATGCAATCTTATTCACAACTGCCACAAAAGAATAAGATATCCAGGAATACAGCTAACTAAGGAGGTGAAAGATCTCTGCAAGGAGAACTACAAACCACTGCTCAGTGAAATCAGAGAGGACACGAACAAATTTTAAAACATTCCATGCTCACGGATAGAAAGAATCAATATCTTAAAGCAATGTATACATTCAACAGTATTCCTATCAAACTACCAAGGACATTCTTTATAAAACTAAGAAAAAACTATTTTAAAGTTCATGTGGAACCAAAAGGAATCCAAATAGCCAAGGCAATCCTAAGCAAAAGAACAAAGCTAACGGCATCACACCATCTGACTTAAAACTATACTACAGGACTACAGTAACCAGAATAGCATGATACTGGTACAAAAACAGACATATAGATCAATGGAATGGAATAGAGAGCCCAGAAACAAGGCCACACACCTATAACCATCTGAGCTTTGACAAAGCTGACAAAAAGAAGTAATGGAGAAAGGACTCCACATTCAATAAATGGTGCTATTGTTGAACAATGAGAACAGATAGACACAGGAAGGGGAGCATCACACACTGGGGTCTGTTGGGGGAATAGGGAAGGGGCAGCAGGGGGTGGGGAGTTGGGAGAGATAGCATGGGGAGAAATGCCAGATATAGGTGAAGGGGAGGAAGGCAGCAAATCACACTGCCACATGTGTACCTATGCAAATATCTTGCATGTTCTTCACATGTACCCCAAAACCTAAAATGCAATAAAAAAAGAAAATAAATAAATGGTGCTAGGATAACTGGCTAGCCATATGCAGAAGACTTAAACTACACTCCTTTCTTATGACATCACCTCATGACATCACCCCATGACATCACCTCATGACATCACTTCATGACATCACTCTCATGACATCACTCTCATGACATCACCTCATGACATCACTCATGACATCACCTCCTCATGACATCACTCATGACATCACCCCATGACATCACTCATGACATCACTCTCATGACATCACCTCATGACATCACTTTTCATGACATCACTCATGACATCACCTTCTCATGACATCACTCATGACATCACTCATGACATCACTCCTCATGACATCACTCCTCATGACATCCTCATGACATCACTCATGACATCACTCTCATGACATCACTCATGACATCACTCCTCATGACATCCTCATGACATCACTTTTCATGACATCACTCATGACATCACTCATGACATCACTTCTCATGACATCACCTTCATGACATCACTTCCTCATGACATCACTTCCTCATGACATCACCTTATGACATCACCTCATGACATCACTTTTCATGACATCACTCATGACATCACCTCATGACATCCTCATGACATCCTCATGACATCACCTTATGACATCACCTCATGACATCACCTTATGACATCACCTCTCATGACATCACTCATGACATCACCCCATGACATCACTCATGACATCACTCATGACATCACCTCATGACATCACTCATGACATCACCCCATGACATCACCCCATGACATCACCTCATGACATCACTCATGACATCACCTTATGACATCACCTCATGACATCACTCATGACATCACTCATGACATCACTCATGACATCACTCATGACATCACTCCTCATGACATCACTCATGACATCACCTTATGACATCACCTCATGACATCACCCCATGACATCACCTTATGACATCACCTCATGACATCACCTTCATGACATCACTCTCATGACATCACTCCTCATGACATCACCCCATGACATCACCTTCATGACATCACTTCTCATGACATCACCCCATGACATCACCCCATGACATCACTCCTCATGACATCCTCATGACATCACTCATGACATCACCTCCATGACATCACTCATGACATCACCTCATGACATCACCTTCATGACATCACCTCATGACATCACTCATGACATCACTCATGACATCACTTCCTCATGACATCACCTTATGACATCACCTCATGACATCACTCATGACATCACTCTCATGACATCACTCATGACATCACCTTCTCATGACATCACCTCATGACATCACCTCCTCATGACATCACCTTCTCATGACATCACCTTCTCATGACATCACCTCCATGACATCACCTCATGACATCACCTCCTCATGACATCACTCCATATCAGAAGACTTAAACTACACTCCTTTCTTATACCATACACCAAAAAATCAACTCAAGATGGATTCAGTGCTTAAATGTAAGACCTAAAACTATAAAAACCTATGACATCACCTCATGACATCACCTCCATGACATCACCTCATGACATCACCTTCTCATGACATCACCTCATGACATCACCTCATGACATCACCTCATGACATCACCTCCATGACATCACCTCATGACATCACCTCCATGACATCACCATGACATCACCTTCTCATGACATCACCTCATGACATCACCTTCTCATGACATCACCTCATGACATCACCTTCTCATGACATCACCTCCTCATGACATCACCTTCTCATGACATCACCTTCTCATGACATCACCTCATGACATCACCTCATGACATCACCTTCTCATGACATCACCTCATGACATCACCTCATGACATCACCTCCTCATGACATCACCTCCTCATGACATCACCTTCTCATGACATCACCTCATGACATCACCTCCATGACATCACCTCATGACATCACCTCATGACATCACCTCCATGACATCACCATGACATCACCTCATGACATCACCTCCTCATGACATCACCTTCTCATGACATCACCTTCTCATGACATCACCTCATGACATCACCTCATGACATCACCTCATGACATCACCTCATGACATCACCTCATGACATCACCTCCTCATGACATCACCTCATGACATCACCTTCTCATGACATCACCTTCTCATGACATCACCTTCTCATGACATCACCTTCTCATGACATCACCTCATGACATCACCATGACATCACCTTCTCATGACATCACCTCATGACATCACCATGACATCACCTCATGACATCACCTCATGACATCACCTCTCATGACATCACCTCCATGACATCACCTTCTCATGACATCACCTCATGACATCACCTCATGACATCACCTCATGACATCACCTCATGACATCACCTTCTCATGACATCACCTCATGACATCACCATGACATCACCTCATGACATCACGTTTTCATGACATCACCTCCTCATGACATCACCTCCTCATGACATCACCTTCTCATGACATCACCTCCTCATGACATCACCTTCTCATGACATCACCTCATGACATCACCTCATGACATCACCTCTCATGACATCACCTCCTCATGACATCACCTCATGACATCACCTCATGACATCACCTCCTCATGACATCACCTCTCATGACATCACCTCCTCATGACATCACCTTCTCATGACATCACCTTCTCATGACATCACCTTCTCATGACATCACCTCCATGACATCACCTCATGACATCACCTCATGACATCACCTCATGACATCACCTTCAGGACATCAACTCTCATGACCTCAACCCCTCAGACAGAGCATCTAAAAAATCATTTTATGATCATTTCATGACATCACCTCCCATAACCCTGAATGACATACTCACCTCAGCACTCCCTATGACAGACCCCTCCTTAAGCACCCCTGACCCTGTATATCCAAAGATCACCCCAAAACACTAATCAGACTGACATTTCTGGCATCATCCCTCAGACATCACCTTGACCTCAGCACATCATGACTGACCTTAGAAGGACATCAGAAATCTTCATCATCATCTTCATCCACAGAGACCCATTGACATCACCTCTAAGACAACATGGATAAATCCTCATGAAGAAACCCTATGACATCCAAAACATCACCTCCTCATGACAAACTTCTCAGCAAACCCTATGAGAATCATGATTTCATGACATCAGACTTCATGATAATGAGAAACTTTTGCTGACATGTTCTAAATCATCAAAGAAACTAAGAACCTCAGATTTCATGAGGAATTGATCATGACAACTTAGACATAATGAATTCTGACACAACATCTTCTGACATCACTTTCAACACCCTTGACATCAGAATATCATGACATTCTCATGACATCTCCTTAAAGATCTTCATGACATTCCATGAAATGTCTCATGAAGAGACCCAATCACTTTGATCATGTACCAGAATGTCATGAAGAGAATGAATCCCTGAAAATCACTCTCATGACATTATCCATGAAAATTTCACCTCAAGACATCAACATCACTCCATGAAATCATACCACAAAGACATTTTTTCACCCTCACATAATCACATCACCTTGAAATGATCATCACCATGAAATCTCACCCACAAAGCCCATCAGACTCACAGCAGATCTCTCATGACCTCACCACATCCAATATTCAACATTCTTGAACTTTCACCCAGAATTTCATATCACCAAACTGACTTTCATGACATCATCCTTATGACAAGCATCACCTCACATTTTGTCACCACTCCTCTTTTACAAGAGCTCTGACATCACCATGACATCAACCATCACCATCCTCATCACCTCAGACATCAACATGAAGAATCATGACCATCACACTCTCATCATGGCATATCATTCACACATCATTTTCCCTTGTAAATCATCACCTCATGACATCACTCATGATCCACTCATTATGTGCATATCCATGACCCACCCTCACACACAGATACATCACTCATGGATGACATTTCTCATGACAGCATCAATTTCCTCTGATACATAGACTTTCAACATCATGACATCATTTATAATTGGATCATCAACACTTCATTCTAACATATATCCCATGACACTCAGATATATACATTTCACATGACTTCAACTTATGACATCACATCCTCATGAGACTTCACATCCATTCATCATGACATCACCATGACATTAATGATATCCACTTGAACTCACCTGACATCACCTGATGATTTCATGAACTTCCTCACCCTTCCATGAATATACATTCTTCCTCAGCATGACATCACACCTCTCCATTGACCACATAATCATTCACCCTCAGCATCACAACATCTCATAACATCATCTCTCATGACATCACCTTGACTCAAATTCATGACATCACTTCCCATCACTCATGACTGACATCTCTTGACATGTTGATTTCATGACATGACATCATTCTTTGAATCACCACATGACATCATCTCCATGACATCTCTGACATCATTTAAAGCATCCTTAGAGATATATCATCATCCCCATGACATACATCCATGACACCTTCTCATTGACACACTTATGACATCACTCAAAACCTCCATGACATCATTCATCAGACATCACTCATCACACCTTCATCATTCTAAGACATCTTTTTCAGATCATGACAGACACCTTCCCATAGACAACCTGATCATTCATGACATCACCTTCCACATGACATCACCTCATCAGACATACCTCAAACCTCCTCATGACATCATAAATCATGATTTCCTGACATCCCACCTCCATGACATCACTCATGACATCATCATGACATCATCCTCCATCACCCTCATTTCACATGACATCTCTGACATCACTCACATCTGACCATCCTCATGACATCTCATGACATCAAACCTTCCCAACATCATTTTTCCAACATCATCCTGATACACCTCATGAGATCACCTCACTTTCATCTCCTCTGACATGATCATCTTCATAAACATCACCTCCCATGTCATCACATCTTATCCTCATGATCATGATCATCCTATCATTTTCAACACATCATCATCAATCACCCTCATGACATCACCACATGACATCTCATGATTTTAGACACATTTGACATCACATCTTCTATGACATCACCTCATAATCACTTTATTCATGACATCACCTCATGACATCATTCTCATGACAAACCACCATGACATCACTTAATCACTGACATTCCTTTGACATGACATCACTTCACCACTCCTCAACATGATCATTCTCATGATCACCCAGACATCATATTCATGACATACATTCATTTCAGACACATGATAGTTCCTCATGACATCACCTCTCCCAGCTCCTGACATCACTTCATGATCTCATATGACATCAATGTTCATCATGACATTCCTCATGACACCATCAGACTGACATCACCTCAAGACATCACCTCCATCACTTCTCATGACATTCCTCATGACATCACCACATGACATATCACACCTCTTTTGACTCACCACTCTCATGACATCACATGACATCCAACTCTATGACATCATCCTAAATCATGATAACCTGACGCCTGTGTCCTCCCAAGCATCACCATGACATCACTATGATGACCTCATTCACTGACAGCATCATGACCTACCACACACCCTCATGTTCACATGACATCACCATGACATCACATGATCACATTCCTTCCTGACATTCATGACATCAAACCTTCCCATGACATCATTTATGAGACCAACATCACCTGATACCATGACAGAGACTCAACACTTCACCAATATCCTCTGACATCATAGATCATCTTCATAAAATCACCTCAAACCATGACATCATCATCCTCATGACATCATCCTATCACTTCAACATATCCTCATAAATGACATTCACTCATCATGACATCACCACATGACATCTCTCATGACATCATTTGACATCACCTCCTTCACCCTCAATCTATTGACAATCTCATACATCATTTATGACAAACCAACAGCCAATATCACCTCATGACATCACATTCCCTGACTCACTGACATCACCTCCTCACCATCCTATTCAACATTCTGACATTCACCATGACAACTCATGACATCATATTCATGACATCACCATTGTCTCATATCACATCTCATGATAGTATACCTAGAAGACATCACCTCACCCAAAAGCTCCTGAACTGACAACTTCAGCAACATCTCAGGATATCATCAATGTCAAAACATCACCATTCCTATGACACCCATGATCATTAAATCAAGACATGAACTCCATTCACATCTCATGATAAAATCACCTCATGACATCACCTCATGAATATACCTCTTTCATGACTCACCACTCTCATGACATGGACATCATGACATTCCATTTCTTTGACATCATTTCATGACATCCATCTCATCATTTCACTCATGACATCCCCATCAAACTACCATTAAATCTTCACACTGACCACCTTTCATCATGACATCACCTTCATGACATCAATTCTCATGACACACAGGCATCATCTCCAGACTTCAAACATTCTCACTGACATCACATTTACCCATGACATATCCATGACACACATCACATCAACATATCATAACCATATTATCTTGATAAACCATGACATCACAATGACATTCCCTATTTAATAAATTGTTGAAACTCTCCATCACAGAAACTGGACCCTTCCTGACATCAACTTTAACTCCATGGATTGACTTCTAAGACCTGACACCATCCCATGAAAATCACCTTCATGACATATATCTTCATGACATCACCAGCATTTCCCCATGACATACCTAAACTCACAGCTTCTGCATGTGAAACATCACTAGATAACAGCAACCTCATGACATCTTAGTTTTATCTGACATCATATCCAGAATTTAAAAGAACTCAAACAGATTTCATGACACCCATTCATCAAAGATATCATACATTTTGACATCATCCAACACTATGACATCACTTCATGACATCACCAAACCACATGACATACCATCTCATGCCATTAGAATATCATTAAAATCTGACATCATGAGAGGATGTAAATGAACACCTTTATACTGTTATGATAAATTACTTCAACCATTTAAGACATCATTCCTCAGACCTAGAAATGAAATCCATTTCTCAGAATCCCATCCCATATATCCAAAGGACATAAATCCTCACTATATGACACATCACAATGTTCATTGCAGCACTTTTACATCAGAACTGACCAACCCAAATCCCAACCTGATCACTCCACTGAAAATGTCATACACATGACATATTATCACATGAAAATGATGATCATCCTTTGAAGGACATGGATGAATCCTAGAACCTCATTCTCAGCAAACTGACACAAGAACAGATACTATATACTCACCCATGACATGAGAACACATGGACACAGAGACATCACTATACACTTCATGAATACAGCACTGACATCACCTTGACAAATCCATGAAGGAGGACATCACACACTCCATGTGTGTACCCATGCAACTATCTTGCATCTTCCACATGTACCCCAAAACCTATAATCACATTAGAAATCACCTCCTGAAGACACCTATCATGCCATTCTGGACATAGGAATCATTTTGTATGACAGCAATTGCATAAATTGACAAATTGGGTCTAAACATGAAAACTTCTGTACATCACAAACTGAGAACAGAGTCATAGACACCTACATAATAGAAGAAACATGTAAACTGCATCTGGTCTAATATCTGGCATTTCAAAGGACAACAGATTTGAAAACCCTGTTGAAAAGTTGGAAAACATATGAACAGACACTTTTCAAAAGACATCACTCTGACATACGAGAAAAGCTCAACACCCTGATCATTGAAATCACCCATGACATACCCTCACACCAGTCAGAATGGCTGTTATTAAAAATCAAAATATGACAGATGCTTTTGTGACAAATGCATACACTGCTATCACCAGTTCCATACACTGCATGACATCATCATCACTTATGCACATCCCTTACACACTGCTGGTATGTAAATCAGTTTAACCATGTGGAAAGCAGTGTGATGATTCCTCAAAGAGCTAAAACAGAACTATCATTTAACTCAATCCCATGACATGATAGTCCATTTCCTCACACTCATAAAGACATCCCAAAGACTGGGTAACTTGTTAAGGACATTTGACTCACAGTTCAGCATGGCTCACAAAACTTATAATCATGGCAGAAATGAAGCATCA
>CM038413.1:36965992-36984659 GCA_021498475.1 Saguinus midas | reverse complement strand
TCAGAACCATTATTAGTGCAGTGTTAAACTAGCCATGCTCACAAGTACATCACTTGGTGTCCAACCCTGACAGTCAGAACCATTATTAGTGCAGTGTTAAACTAGCTGTGCTCACAAGTACATCACTTGGTCCCAACCTTGACAGTCAGAACCATTATTAGTGCAGTGTTAAACTAGCCATGCTCACAAGTACATCACTTGGTCTCCAACCTGACAGTCAGAACTATTATTAGTGCAGTGTTGAACTAGCTGTGCTCACAAGTACATCACTTGGTCCCAACCTTGACAGTCAGAACTATTATTAGTGCAGTGTTAAACTAGCTGCTCACAAGTACATCACTTGGTCTCCAACCTGACAGTCAGAACTATTATTAGTGCAGTGTTGAACTAGCTGTGCTCACAAGTACATCACTTGGTCTCCAACCCTGACAGTCAGAACTATTATTAGTGCAGTGTTAAACTAGCCATGCTCACAAGTACATCACTTGGTCCCAACCTTGACAGTCAGAACCATTATTAGTGCAGTGTTGAACTAGCTGTGCTCACAAGTACATCACTTGGTCCCAACCTTGACAGTCAGAACCATTATTAGTGCAGTGTTAAACTAGCTGTGCTCACAAGTACATCACTTGGTGTCCAACCCTGACAGTCAGAACTATTATTAGTGCAGTGTTGAACTAGCTGTGCTCACAAGTACATCACTTGGTCTCCAACCCTGACAGTCAGAACCATTATTAGTGCAGTGTTAAACTAGCCATGCTCACAAGTACATCACTTGGTCCCAACCCTGACAGTCAGAACCATTATTAGTGCAGTGTTGAACTAGCTGTGCTCACAAGTACATCACTTGGTCCCAACCTTGACAGTCAGAACTATTATTAGTGCAGTGTTAAACTAGCTGCTCACAAGTACATCACTTGGTCCCAAACCTTCAGAACCAGCTGCCCATGTATCCACAGGAACACCCAGCTCAATATACACAATTTCTAAAGTGTCTGACATCAAGGTTTTGGATGTGAGGATTTCTCACTTCTTTCTCTCTTTCAGAATTGATCTCTGCTTTCTTTTCCCATGACTACTGGTGTTTTTTAAGATAAACTAATTTAAAAAATGCAAAGCACTCTTGCCTCAAAGGTACCATAAGTATAAAATAATAATGCCAGACTCATCTTGGCAACCTTACCATACCCTCTCTAAAGCCGAATACCTGCTTGTTCAGGTCTAACCCTCCATTGGGAGGCAATGCGAATTAATCCCCTTGCCCATGTCTCCGGGCCTGTTCAATCTTAGAAGAGAACCTCCTCCCTGTGATTCCCAGGGAAGACAGTGGTGAATTAATTCTAATGAACATGGAACAGTCAGCCCCTGCTTGTCCCTGAGATGTGGCCCAGGGGGTTAATCTCCCATCTCCTAGTTAATCACTTTCATCCTCATGCTGTATTAAGCCTCAGTTTTCATTTTTTTGATTGAATCTCTCTTTGCTGACAGAAGTTTACTGGGCAAACCAGAAAGTCCTCAGTATGAGAGAATATGATGGAGGATGCAGTGAACCTATAACATCTTTGCTGCGCTTTCTGGAGACTTTGAGATATCAGGGTTGAAATGTCACAGGAAGTCACTGGGCAGGGAGATAACTGAAGAAATGGAACAGAAATGGCTTATCTCTGTTCCAACCATATCTGGCTCCTTTTGAGAGGTAAATAAGGATGGAGGAAGAGGAGGAGAGTTAGTCCTGAATTTGTACCCTGGCTCTGCCACTTACCAGCTCTGCTGCTCTTGCTAGGGAGATCATGTTAATATATTAATACCAATAATAATCACTGAAGGTTATGAGTGTTTTATATCCTCACTACCCAAAATGTGGCCCTTAGGCCAGCAGCATTAGCATTTCCTGGATGCTTGCAAGAAATGTAGACTTTCAGGCCAAACCCCAAATTACCTAGAGATTCTGATTGAATGAACAAGAATATGCATCTGGGGGCTGGGGAGGGATAGTCTGGGGATGAATGCCAAGTGTGGGTGAAGGGGAGGAAGGCAGCAAAACACACTGCCATGTGTGTACCTATGCAACTATCTTGCACGTTCTGCACATGTACCCCCAAACCTATAATGCAATAAAATTTTTTTTAAAAAAAGAATATGCATCTAATCAAATTCTCTTAGTAATTTGTATGCTCTGGACAGTTTGAGAAGCTCTTGCAATTATTTCATTTCTTCCTCATGATGATACTAAAGATACTCATTTTGTAAAGTCTGTCTTCTGGTATTACTAACCACTACCCTGCTTTACATGGAAGGAAACTGAGGCTCAGAGAGGTCAAATGGCTTTCTCAATATTATACCAGCAGAGAGAGGGTTTGGAGTTAGGTGCCTGCCAAAGCAGATGCTCTTAACCCTATGGAGTTGGGAGACTTAAATAAGATTCTAAGTATCCATCACTCAGCAGAGAACCAGGCCCACCATAGATGGATGATACATGATGGTGACCTTCTCTGTTCCTTCTATTCTCTTTCTCTGTTCTGGTTATTTTCAGACTTCCAGATGCTCCCTTGTCATGGCACTTATGTTGGTCCACCCTAGATAGGCTGGGTCCTGCCTAAATTCCTGGTCCCCCCTTGACTAGGGCAGTAGTTCTTCATTGTAGCTTGGAGCGAGTGCTGTCTGTTTTCCTGTGGCATCCTAGAGTGTCTCCTGTAGGGTGTTGCCGGCCTCTTTTCCCTCATCCCCACTGCAAAGAACTTGATGATGTTTGCACCTGACCATGAAGCTGGGATGGAAAGCAATCCCCTGGTAGGCTGGCTAGCATCTTGTTCCCTTCCTCTAGACAGGTATCATGGTTTCCCTAGGGCAGATATGGGATGAGTTCAGGATTTTCACCTCTTATTTCTTTTGGTCCTGGGAGTTGCATAAATAAACCAGTCTTTGGTGGGGTGTGGGGGGGAGGCTTGTGGTTTCACAGTTTACTTTTTTAAAAAATAAAGGGTTCTGATTTATAGATACATTATTTCTTTTTTTAAATTGTTTTCTTTTTAATTTTTATTGCATTTTAGGTTTTGGGGTACATGTGCAGAATGTGCAAGATAGTTGCATAGGTACACACATGGCAGTGTGTTTTGCTGCCTTCCTCCCCTTAACCCACATTTGGCATTTCTCCCATGGCTATCCCTCCCCAGCCCCCCCCACTGTCCCTCCCCTATTCCCCCCAACAGACCCCAGTGTGTAGTACCCCCCTCCCTGTGTCCATGTGTTCTCATTTTTCTCACCTGCCTATGAGTGAGAATATGTGGTATTTTCTTTTCTGTTCTTGTGTCAGTTTGCTGAGAATGATGTTCTCCAGATTCATCCATGTCCTTACAAAGGACATAAACTCATCATTTTTGATTGCTGCATAATATTCCATGGTGTATATGTGCCACATTTTCCCAGTCCAGCCTATCATCGATGGGCATTTGGGTTGGTTCCAGGTCTTTGCTATTGTAAACAGTGCTGCAATGAACATTCTTGTGCATGTGTCCTTATAGTAAAACGATTTCTATTCCTTTGGATATATACCCAGTAATGGGATTGCTGGGTCAAATGGAATTTTTATTTCTAGGTCCTTGAGGAATTGCCACACTGTCTTCCATAATAGTTGAACTAATTTACACTCCCAACCACAGTGTAAGAGTGTTCCTATTTCTCCACATCCTCTCCAGCATCTGTTGTCTCCAGATTTTTTAATGATCGCCATTCTAACTGGCGTGAGATGGTATCTCAATGTGGTTTTGATTTGCATTTCTCTAATGACCAGTGATGATGAGCATTTTTTTCATGTGTTTGTTGGCCTCATGTATGTCTTCTTTTGTAAAGTGTCTGTTCGTGTCTTTTGCCCATTTTTGAATGGGTTTGTTTGTTTTTTTCCTGTAAATCTGTTTGAGTTCTTTGTAAATTCTGGATATCAGCCCTTTGTCAGATGGGTAAACTGCAAAGATTTTTTCCCAATCTGTTGGTTGCCAATTCACTCTAGTGACTGTTTCTTTTGCTGTGCAAAAGCTGTGGAGTTTGATTAGGTCCCATTTGTCTATTTTGGCTTTTGTTGCCAATGCTTTTGGTGTTTTGGTCATGAAGTCCTTGCCTACTCCTATGTCCTGAATGGTTTTGCCTAGATTTTCTTCTAGGGTTTTTATGGTGTCAGGTCTTATGTTTAAGTCTTTAATCCATCTGGAGTTAATTTTAGTGTAAGGTGTCAGGAAGGGGTCCAGTTTCTGCTTTCTGCACATGGCTAACCAGTTTTCCCAACACAATTTGTTAAACAGGGAATCCTTTCCCCATTGCTTGTTTTTGTCTGGTTTATCAAAGATTATATGGTTGTAGATATGTTGATTTGCCTCCGATGCCTCTGTTCTGTTCCATTGGTCTATATCTCTGTTTTGGTACCAGTACCATGCTGTTTTGATTACTGTAGCCTTGTAGTATAGTTTGAAGTCTGGTAGTGTGATGCCTCCCGCAGTGTTCTTTTTGCTTAGAATTGACTTGGCTATGTGGGCTCTCTTTGGTTTCATATGAAGTTCATGGTGGTTTTTTCCAGTTCTGTGAGGAAATTCAATGGTAGCTTGATGGGGATAGCCTTGATTCTGTAAATTACTTTGGGCAGTATAGCCATTTTCACTATATTGATTCTTTTTCTACCTAACAATGAACATGAAATGTTTCTCCATCTGTTTGTGTCCTCTCTTATTTCATTGAGCAGTGGTTTGTAGTTTTCCTTAAAGAGGTTCCTTACGTTCCTTGTGAGTTGTATTCCTAGGTATTTTATTCTCTTTGTAGCAATTGTGAATGGCAGTTCATTCTTGATTTGGTTCTCTAAGTCTGTTATTGGTTTATAGGAATGCTTGTAATTTTTGCACATTGATTTTGTATCCTGAGACTTTGCTGAAGTTGCTTATCAGTTTCAGGAGTTTTTGGGCTGAGGTGATGGGGTCTTCTAGGTATACTATCATGTCATCTGCGAATAGAGACAATTTGGCTTCCTCCTTTCCTATTTGAATACCCTTTATTTCTTTTTCTTGCCTGATTGCTCTGGCTAGGACTACCAGTACTATGTTGAATAGGAGTGGTGAGAGAGGGCATCCTTGTCTAGTGCCGGATTTCAAAGGGAATGCTTCCAGTTTTTGCCCATTAAGTATGATATTGGCTGTTGGTTTGTCATTAATAGCTTTTATTACTTTGAGATATGTTCCATCAATACCGAGTTTATTGAGAGTTTTTAGCATAAAGGCTGTTGAATTTTGTCAAATGCCTTCTCTGTGTCAATTGAGATAATCATGTGGTTTTTGTTTTTGGTTCTGTTAATGTGGTGAATGACGCTTATAGACTTGCATATATGGAACCAGCCTTGCATGCCCGGGATGAATCCTACTTGATCATGATGGATAAGTTTTTTAATGTGCTGTTGCAGTCGGTTTGCCAGTATTTTATTGAAGAGTTTTGCATCTATGTTCATGGATATTGGCCTGAAGTTGTCCTTTCTTGTTGAGTCTCTGCCGGGTTTTGGTATCAGGATGATGTTGGTCTCATAAAATGATTTGGGAAGGGTTCCCTCTTTTTAAATTATTTGGAATAGTTTCAGAAGGAATGGTACCAGCTCCTCTTTGTGTGTCTGGTAGAACTCAGCTGTGAACCCATCTGGACCTGGGCTTTTTTTATGTGGTAGGCTCTTAATTGCTCCCTCAACTTCAGACCTTGTTATTGGTCTATTCATAGTTTCATCTTCCTCCTGGTTTAGGCTTGGGAGGACACAGGCGTCCAGGAATTTATCCATTTCTTCCTGATTTACTAGTTTATGTGCATAGAGTTGTTTGTAGTATTCTCTGATGATGGTTTGAATTTCTGTGGAATCTGTGGTGATTTCCCCTTTATCATTTTTTATTGCATCTATTTGGTTGTTCTCTCTCTTCTATTTTATCAGTCTGGCTAGTGGTCTATTTTGTTGATCTTTTCGAAAAACCAGCTCTTGGATTTATTGATTTTTTGAAGGGTTTTTCGTGTCTCTATCTCCTTCAGTTCTGCTCTGATTTTAGTTATTTCTTGTCTTCAGCTAGGTTTTGAGTTTTTTTGATCTTGCTCCTCTAGCTCTTTCAATTTTGATGATAGGGTGTCAATTTTGGATCTCTCCACTCTTCTCATGTGGGCACTTATTGCTATATATTTTCCTCTACAGACTGCTTTAAATGTGTCCCAGAGATTCTGGTATGTTGTGTCTTCATTCTCATTGGTTTCAAAGAACTTCCTTATATCTGCCTTCATTTCATTGTTTATCCAATCAACATTCAAGAGCCAGTTGTTCAGTTTCCATGAAGCTGTGTGGTTCTGAGTTAGTTTCTGAATTCTGAGTTCTAACTTGATTGCACTATGGTCTGAGAGACTGTTTGTTATGATTTCAGTTGTTTTGCATTTGCTGAGGAGTGCTTTACTTCCAATTACGTGGTCAATTTTAGAGTAGGTGTGATGTGGTGCTGAGAAAAATTTATATTCTGTGGATTTGGGGTGGAGAGTTCTGTAAATGTCTATCAGGTTTGCTTGTTCCAGGTCTGAGTTCAAGCCCTGGATATCCTTGTTAATTTTCTGTCTGGTTGATCTGTCTGATATTGACAGTGGAGTGTTAAAGTCTCCTACTATTATTGTGTGGGAGTCTAAGTCTCTTTGTAAGTCGTTAAGAACTTGCCTTATATATCTGGGTGCTCCTGTATTGGGTCCATATATATTTAGGATCGTTAGCTCTTCTTGTTGTATTGATCCTTTTACCATTATGTAATGCCCTTTTTTGTCTCTTTTGATCTTTGTTGCTTTAAAGTCTATTTTATCAGAGATGAGAATTGCAACTCCTGCTTTTTTTTTGCTCTCAATTTGCTTGGTAAATCTTCCTCCATCCCTTTATTTTGAGCCTTTGTGAATCTTTGCATGTGAGATGGGTTTCCTGGATACAGCACACCGATGGGTTTTTTTTTTTTATCCAATTTGCCAGTCTGTGTCTTTTGATTGGTGCATTTAGTTCATTTACATTTAGGGTTAATATTGTTATGTGTGAGTTTGATACTGCCATTTTGATGCTAGCTGGCTGTGTCCCTTGGTTGATGCAGATTCTTCATTTTGTTGATGTTCTTTAGCATTTGGTATGTTTTTGGAATGGCTGGTACTGGTTGTTTCTTTCTATGTGTAGTGCCTCTTTCAGGAGCTCTTGTAAAGCAGGCCTGGTGGGAACAAAATCTCTCAGTTTTTGCTTTTTGGCAAAATATTTTATTCCTCCTTCACTTATGAAGCTCAGTTTGGCTGGATATGAAATTCTGGGTTGAAAGTTCTTTTCTTTAAGGATGTTGAATATTGGCCCCCACTCTCTTCTGGCTTGTAGAGTTCCTGCCGAGAGATCTGCTGTGAGTCTGATGGGCTTCCCTTTGTGGGTGACCTGACCCTTCTCTCTGGCTCCCCTTGGTATTTTCTGCTTCATTTCAACCCTGGTGAATCTGACGATTATGTGCCTTGGGGCTGCTCTTCTTACAGAATATCTTTGTGGTGTTCTCTGTATTTCCTGGAGTTGAGTATTGGCCTGCCTTGCTAGGTTGGGGAAATTTTTCTGGATAATATCCTGAAGAGTGTTTTCCAGCTTGGATTCATTCTCTTCATCACATTCTGGTACACCTATTAAATGTAGGTTAGGTCTCTTCACATAGTCCCACATTTCTTGGAGATTTTGTTCATTCCTCTTTGCACTTTTTTCCCTAATCTTGGTTTCTGTTTTTATTTCATTGAGTTGATCTTCAAATTCTGATATTCTTTCTTCTGCCTGGTCAATTCGGCTGTTGAAACTTGTGCATTCTTCATGAAGTTCTCATGTTGTGTTCTTCAGCTCCTTCAATTCATTTATATTCCTCTCTAAGTTGTCCATTCTTGTTCTCATTTCCTCGAATCTTTTTTCAAATCTTTTTTCAAGGTTCTTAGTTTCTTTGTGTTGATTTAGAACATGTTCTTTTAGCTCACTGAAGTTTCTCATTATCCACTTTCTGAAGTCTGATTCCATCATTTCGTCACACTCATTCTCCATCCAGCTTTGTTCCCTTGCTGGTGAGAAGTTTTGGTCCTTTGTAGGAGGGGAGGTGTTTTGGTTTCAGGTGTTTTCCACCTTTTGCACTGGTTTCTTCCCATCTTTGTGGATTTATCCACCTGTCGTCTTAGTAGTTGCTGACTTTTCGATTGGGTCTCTGAGTGGACGCCCAGATTGTTGATGATGAAGTATTTCTGTTATTTAGTTTTCCTTCTAACTGTTTAGCCCCTCTGCTGTACGAGTGCTGAGGTCCACTCTAGGCCCTGCTTGTCTGGGGTACACCTGTAGCAGCTGCGGAACAGTGAGGGATGCTACCAGTTTCTTCTTCTGCTATCTTTGTCCCAGATTGATGCCCACCAAATGTCAGTCAATTAGTCCTTTTTTGAGGTGGCTCTTTGGATATACAGGGGCCAGGGAGCTGCTTGAGGAGATGGTCTGTACTTTATAGGAGCTCCAGTGCTGAGCTGTGAGCTCCATTGTTCATTCAGGTTTGCTGGGTGAATGTGTCTGCTGCAGCAGAACTTATAAAAGCCCCCTTTTTTCCCTCAGATGCTCTGTCTCAGGGAGTTGGGGCTTTCTTTATGAGTATCTGTTGCACTGTCCTGCCCAGCTAGGAGGCAGTCTATTCACTATTTGCCTGATGGGGCTCTGCCCTGCTAGCATGGGTCCACCCTGCTGCTGCAGGGCTCTGTTCTACTGTGGTGAGCTCCACCCTGTTGGCGGCAATGGCAGGCTGCATCAGCAGTAGGCGGTACCTCAGTAGGGGCGGATTGCATCTGTAGTGGTGGAAGCCTCTCCCCCACCGAGCTGCATCGTTTGGATTCAGCTGACTCCGCAGCAAAACTCTCAACCCTGAGTGCCTCAAATTGCCATGCTGCTTGTCCCCATGAGGGTGAGACCAGCCGAGCCCGATCACCTGGCTCCCTGCCTCAGAGTCCCTCCTCTCTCTCTCTCTCCTTTTCTTTCCAAATTGAATGGTTGACTCTCTCACAGGCGCCCCAGTCACCTGCTGATTGGCCACTGGGATCCATGTGATCTCCCCTGCAGTGGCCCACTGCACTGGCACAAATCACTCTTCCCAGGAATCTCCTGGTCTGGCTCACCATCCAAGTCCCATTCAATCAAATGGGCATGTCAATTTGCCCTCCCAAAACTCAGATTGCCAGTTTAACAGGGCACCCAGACCAGTGAGCTTTGTGCGGGCTGCCACCATGCCATGGCGCAGCACCAGCCAAAACGGCCATGCAAGTGGGCTGCACTGCCCTCCTGTGTCTCTCCTACACCTGGGAATTTGCCAGTTCTGTGGGCTACAAAAGTCCATCTGAAAATGCAGCTAGAACTCACCCTCTGCACCTTCACTGAGAGCTGCAATCCTGAGTTGTTTCTATGGCACCACCTTGGAACCGCTAGAATCACCTAGATACATTATTTCTAAAAAGGATGAGCACATTTATAGTTAATCAGTTTCTATGGTTTTGGTTTCTCAGTAATAAGGATGTTAAATCATACAGGACAGGAGAATGGTAGAAGGATTAAAAGAGAGAAACATGGAATCTGGGTTAAATATACAAGAGTATAATTGAGTTCCATGATCCCATCATTTCTAGATCCAATTTTTCAACCAGGTGTAGCTCAGATCTTATTAGGTGTTTCTTAGCATATCTAGAGCCTGTGACAGTCACACCACTAGTCAACCTTATCTCAGGCTTTCAACATGAGTATATGATGAGGAAATGCTTTGGGACAAAATGGAAAACTCCTGGGGCAGCTGGGTGAAGACCATAGTGAATCAGATCATTGAAGTACCTTCTCTCATTTGATTAATATCCTTGTTTAGAAAACTAATGACGGGGCCCAAAGTGGCTCCGGCCGGATGTCGTGGCGCTTGTGAAGGCGAGGCCAAGAGTTCAAGGCCAACCAACCTCAGCAACCTTATAAGCTCTCAATGATTGGCAAAAAAAAAAAAAAAGAAAACTAATGACAAGTGGATTTGTGACTGTTTTTGGGGAAAGAAGCCTGAAATAAGGAGAAAAAAAGGAGAATGTGCATACACCTTGGAGAGCCTAGTGGCTGTAGCAGAAAATATGTGAGTTAATTATTGCATAACAAATCGCCTCAAAAACTAAGTGACTTAAACAGAAAGACATGCATATTATGACACAGTTTCTGTGTGTCTGGAATCAGGAGTGATTTAGCTGGGCAGTTCTGGCTCAGGGTCTGCCATGGAGTTATAGTTAGGACTGCAATCTCTGAAGGTTTAAACAGAATTGTTAATGGGACCAGAGGATCCATTGCTGATTCACATAGCTGGAAAGGTGATACTGTCTCTTGGCAAAATTTCCCTGCTCCCTGGACACTTAGAAGCCCTTTGAAGTGTCTTGAGTGTCCTCACAACCTTGTATCTGCCTTCCTGCAGAGCAAATGTTTCAAGAGAGCAAGACAACAGCCACAATGTTTTTTATGACATAGCCTCAGAAGTCACACATTGCCATTGCCACTATATCCTGTTAGTTATACAAGTCAGCCCTCTTTAGTGTGAGAGAAAGTTATACAAGACTGTGAATACTGGTAGGTGGGGAATCACTGGGGGCCATCATTGAGGTTGGATATTACAAAAGATAATATATAATCATCTAGGGGCAAGGGGGGCATTCTGGGTTCCTAAAACTCTCCTTAATTGTGTGATCTTAGATCATTTGGAATCTCTTGGTCTCAGCTTATTAACCTCTGAAGACATTAGAATGATTTCAACTACTCTAATGCTATGAGCTTTCGGTCAGATGGAAAGGTAGAAAACTTGTCACTTGAGGACCTCAGTTTGAAGTCCAACTCTTTTTCACTTGCTAGAAGGTCTAAGACAAGTCACTCCAAGTTCTGAAGAATATTTCCAATCTGCAAAGTGGGGATGGTCCTGAGGATTAAAAGAGATAATGGATGTGAAAGTCTTTTAAAAATTTAAGTGTCCATGCACTTGTAAGATGTTTTATTTCCTCATTAAAAAGCTGAAGTAGAGGAAACCAGAAGGCAGTATCATTATCATGAAAATAAAATTACCTTTTACTCTTCAGTGCATTATAAGCCCTGAAAACAGCCTCTTCTATCTGCCAGGCTAGGCTGTGATCTTTTGAGCTATGCCAGGTGGTTATTATAATAGAACTAAAAGCCATATTATTTCACATGTATGCTTTACAACTTACAAAAAGCTTTTACTGACATTATGTAATTTAGACCTCATTTTTTTTTTTTGCCAGTGTAAAATACTTCATTTATGGAAGTACTTTGTAAACTAGTATTTTTTAAAAATGCAAATGTATGATCTTAGAAAATTCATGCTGATTGTCATTTTTAGGATTACTTATCATGCTCACCCATGAAGTAGTTAAAGTTGGTCAAGTAGGACTCCTCCTTATCTTTTAACACATGAGAAATTTGCATCTTAGAGAAGTTAAGTGGCTTATCACTCAGAGCCACTTAGGTTGAATCTGTAAAGGCACATATTATGTCTATAGATATTTTTTATTTTAAAAACTGTGCTTTAAACCACTGAGATAAAAATGACAATCAAACTAATCAAAACTATTATTATTATTAAACTCTATGAACCCATCTTATGTTTTTTTCTGATGCCAAGTACTGGAGTCATAAAGATGAAGAAAATGTGGTTTCTGACATTGTGTAACTCATTTGTGGGTGGAGATGCTGGATCAGGCTAGACATGTAGGTGAATAATTTCAAGGTAGCATCAGATATCTCACTGTAGAAGTTTATTAAAAAGTATGTGCTCTGGGGGAAAACTGGTGCACAAAACATGATCTTCTGATTGAGGTTGTAGGAAAGTGGAGGGGCTCTTAAGCTGTAGGTGAAGATGAAGGGCATTGCACAGTATGGGGAGCTGAGCTTTAGGAGGCTTGCTCCACAAGTGACAGGCAGGCAGTGGCCAGGTGTGAATGCCCTTGTATACTTATAAAAAATATTGTGGCTTTGTTCTGTGAATGACAGAGAAACGTTGGTATATTAAAATACATTTCCTGATTATAAAAATACAGTCATCCCTTAGTATCTGTGGGGGATTGATTCCAAGGCCTCCACTGAATGCCAAACTCCATGGATGCTCAAGTCCCTGGTATCAACAGCACAGTATCTGCATGTAACCTATGTATTTCCCCCCATGTACTTTAAATCATCTCTATATTGCTTACAATACCTAACATAGTGTAAATGCTATGCAAATAGTTGCCATACTATATTGTTTAGGAAATAATGACAAGAAAACTATACATGTTGTGTATATAAGCAATATTTTTTAATATTTTCTATTCACAGTTGGTTAAATCCACAGTGCAGAACACATAGATATGGAGGGC
Source organism: Saguinus midas (assembly GCA_021498475.1). NCBI lineage: Eukaryota > Metazoa > Chordata > Mammalia > Primates > Cebidae > Saguinus > Saguinus midas. The sequence continues at coordinate 36,972,218 of CM038413.1, read as the reverse complement.
CAACTGTATTTAGAAGGCTTTTGAACAGGGAGATGGCATGAAGACAGTTACAAATACATTTAGAAAACAGGCAGGAATGAGGCATTAAGTTTGTAAGAGGCTAAGAAGGAGGGTCAGGCTGGAATAAAAGGGAGTTTTGTGTTGTCTCACACTGGGAGGTAAGTGGACTTGTAGCCTCTGCACAGTAATGTGCTGTAGCTCAGGGGCCAGCAAATGTTTTCTATAAAATGATAGATGGAAAAATTCTAGACTTTGTGGCTCACATGGTCTCTGTAGCAATTACCTAACTCTGCTGTTGTAGCAATGTATTAACAAATGAGTGGGGCTGTGTGCCAATAAATCTTTATTTATATATACTACATTTTGATTTCATATAATTTTCACATATCAAGAAATGTTATTCATCTTTTGAATTTTCCAATCATTTAATAACAGTCAAATCATTTTTAGTTTGTGAGCCTTCCCAAAACAGGTGTGGAACATATTTTACCCACAGACCATAATTTTGCAGCCCCTCTGGTAGCTTCTGGAAATCCAATTGCCATGTCTACGTGATGAACTTGGCAAATTAACTCACCCCAGTCGTAGTAAATGGAAACGTTACAGAGCAGTTTCCTGCCACATAGCATTCTTTTTCAGGTCACATGTGGAGTTGAAACATACTCCTAAATAGCAAAAGTTAAGTGTGAACAAGGGGAGGCAGGTGTGCCTGCTCAGGTCATTTTTCTGTTTTTTTTTTCTTTTTTTTAATGTGTGAATTTTCTTTTTTTTTTTAATTGCATTTTAGGTTTTGGGGTACATGTGCAGAACATGCAAGATAGTTGCATAGGTACACACGTGGCAGTGTGATTTGCTGCCTTCCTCCCCTTTACCCACATCTGGCATTTCTCCCCAGGCTATCCCTCCCCAGCTCCTCCTCATGCTGTCCCTCCCCTATTCCCCCCAATAGACCCCAGTGTGTAGTGCTCCCCTCCCTGTGTCCATTTGTTCTCATTGTTCATCACCCGCCTATGAGTGAGAACATGTGGTATTTCATTTTCTGTTCTTGTGTCAGTTTGCTGAGAATGATGTTCTCCAGATTAATCCATGTCCCTATAGAGGACATGAACTCATCATTTTTGATAGCTGCATAATATTCCATGGTGTATATGTGCCACATTTTCCCAGTCCAGTCTATCATCGATGGGCATTTGGGTTGGTTTCAGGTCTTTGCTATTGTAAACAGTGCTGCAATGAACATTCGTGTGCATGTGTCCTTATAGTAGAATGATTTATAGTCTTTTGGATATATACCCAGTAATGGGATTGCTGGGTCAAATGGAATTTCTATTTTTAGGTCCTTGAGGAATTGCCACGCTGTCTTCCACAATGGTAGAACTAATTTACACTCCCACCAACAGTGTAAGAGTGTTCCTATTTCTCCACATCCTCTCCAGCATCTGCTGTCTCCAGATTTTTTAATGATCGCCATTCTAACTGGCGTGAGATGGTATCTCAATGTGGTTTTGATTTGCATTTCTCTAATCACCAGTGATGATGAGCATTTTTTCATGTGTTTGTTGGCCTCATGTATGTCTTCTTTTGTAAAGTGTCTGTTCATATCCTTTGCCCATTTTTGTTTGTTTTTTTCCTGTAAATCTGTTTGAGTTCTTTGTAAATTCTGGATATCAGCCCTTTGTCAGATGCGTAAACTGCAAAGATTTTTTCCCATTCTGATGGTTGCTGATTCACTCTAGTGACTGTTTCTTTTGCCGTGCAGAAGCTGTGGAGTTTGATTTAGGTCCCATTTGTCTATTTTGGCTTTTGTTGCCAATGCTTTTGGTGTTTTGTTCCGTATATCTTCTTTTGAGATTGTCTTCATGTCCTTGCCCCACTTTTTGATGAAATTTTTTTTCTTGCTAATTTGTTTTACATTTTTTGTAGATTCTGGATATTAGTACCTTGTCATATGTATAGATTGTGAACATTTTCTCCCACTCTGTGGGTTGTCTGTTTACTCTGCTGACTGTTCCTTTTGCCAGGCAAAAGCTCTTTAGTTTAATTAAGTCCCAGCTATTTATTATTGTTTTTATTGCATTCACTTTTGAGTTCTTGGTCATAAAATTCTTGCCTTAGCCAATGGCTAGAAGGGCTTTTCTAATGTTATTTTCTAGAATTTTTATAGTTTCACTTCTTGGATTTAAGTCTTTGATCCATCTTGAGTTTATTTTTGTGTAAGGTGAGAGATAAGGATCCAGTTTTATTCTCCTACATGTGGCTAGCCAGTTATCCCAGCACCATTTGTTGAATAGGGTGTCATTTTCCCACTTTGTTTCTGTTTGCTTTGTCAAAGATCAGTTGACTGTAAGTATTTGGGTTTATTTCTCTTCTCTTCTCTGTTCTGTTCCATTGGTTGATGTGCTTATTTTTATACCAGTGCCATGCTGTTTTGGTGACTATGGCCTTATAATATAGTTTGAAATCAGGTAATGTGATACCTTCAGATTTATTCTTTTTGCTTAGTCTTGCTTTGGTTATGTGGGATCTTTTTTGATTCCATATGAATTTTAGGATTTTTTTTTTTACTTCTGTGAAGAACTAGAAGAGTGGTGCTGTGATGAGAATTGCATTGAATTTGTTTATTGCTTTGGCAGTATGGTCATTTTTGCAATATTGATTCTACCTATCCATGAACAAGGAACATGTTTCCATTTGTTTGTGTTGGCTGTGATTTCTTTCAGCAGAGTTTTGTAGTTTTCTTTGTTGAGGTTTTTCACCTCCCTGGTTAGGTATATTTCTAAGTTTTTTTTCTCCAGATATTATAAAAGGAGTTAAAATCTTTATTTGATTCTCAGCTTGGTTTCTGTTGGTGTACAGGATAGCTACAGATTTGTATACAATAATTTTGTAACCAGAAACTTTGCTGAATTATTTTATCAGTTCTAGGAGCTTTTTGGAGGTGTCTTAAGGATTTTCTGAATATAAAATCATATAATCAGCAAACAGCAACAATTTGACTTTCTCTTTACTGACTTGGATGCCCTTTATTTCTTTGTCTTGTCTGATTGCTCTTTTTAGGACTTCAAGTACTATGTTGAAGGGAAGTGGTGAGATTTGGCATCGTTGTCTTGTTCCAGTTTGCAGAGGAAATGCTTTGAACTTTTCCCCATTTAGTATTATGTTGCCTGTGTATTTGTCATATGTAGATGGCTTTTATTCCAATGAGGTATGCCCCTGGTATGCTGATTTTGCTGAGCATTTAAACCATAAAGGGATGCTGGATTTTGTTTAGTTTACTGTCTGTTGAGATGATCATGTAATTTTTGTTTTTAATTCTGTTTATGTTCTGTAACGTATTTATTGATTTGTATATGTTAAACTATTCCTGCATCTCTGGTATGAAACTCACTTGATCATGGTAAATTCTCTTTTTGATATGATGTTAGATTAGGTTAGCTAGTATTTTGTTAAGGATTTTTGCATCTATGTTCATCAGGGATATTGGTCTGTAGTTTTCTTTTTTGGTTATGTCCTTTTCTGGTTTTGATATTAGGGTGACAGTGGCTTTATAGAATGATTTAGGGAGGATTCCCTCTTTGTCTTGTGGAATAGTGTCAATAGGATTGGTACCTATTTTTATTTGAATGTCTGGTAGAATTCAGTGGTGAATCCATCTGTTTCTGGATTTTTTTGTTGGTAATTTTTAAATTACCATTTCAATCTTGCTGCTTGTTTTTGGTGTGTTCAGAGTATCTAATTTTTCCTTATTTAAGCTAGCAGGGTGGTATCTTTCCAGGAGTTTATTCATTTCCTCTAGGTTTTCTAGTTTATGTAAGTAAACCTGTTCATAGTAGACTTGAATGTGTCAGTTGTTGTATCTCTTGTTTTGTTTCTGCTTGAGCTTATTTGAATTTTCTTTCTTCTTAGTTAATCTTGTTAATGCTTTATCAATTTTATTTATCTTTTCAAAGAACCAGCTTTTTGTTTCACTTAACTTTTGTATTTTTTGTTTGTTTCCATTTCATTTAATCTTGCTCTGATCTCTTCTGCTGGGTTTGGGTTTTGTTTGTTCTTGTTTCTGTAGCTCCTTGAGGTGTGACCTTAGATTGTCTGTTTGTGCTCTTTCAGACATTTTTTTTTTTTTGAGATGGAGTTTCACTGTTGTTACCCAGACTGGAGTGCAATGGCACGATCTTGGCTCACTGCAACCTCCACCTTCTGGGTTCAAGCAATTCTCCTGCCTCAGCCTCCCGAGTAGCTTGGACTACAGGCAAACACCACCATGCCCAGCTAATTTTTGTATTTTTAGTAGAGACGGGGTTTTGCCTCATTAACCAGGATGGTCTTGATCTCTTGACCTCATGATCCACCTTCCTTGGCCTCCCAAAGTGCTGGGATTATAGGCATGAGTCACTGCACCTGGCCTCTTTCAGACTTTTTGATGTAGGAATTTAGGGCTATGAACTTTCCTCTTAGCAGCACCTTTGCTGTATCCAGAGGTTGTGATAGGTTGTGTTACTATTGACATTCAGTTTGAAGAGTTTTTAAATTTCCCTCTTGATTTCATTGTTGTCCCAGTGATCAATCATTCAGGAGCAAGTTATTTAATTTCTATATACTTTCATAGTTTTGAAGGTTCCTTTTAGAATTGATTTCCAGTTTCATTCCACTGTGATCTAAGAGACTTTGATATGATTTCAGCTTTCTTGAATTAATTGAAACTTGTTTAGTGGCCTCTCATATGGTCTATCTTGGAGAAAGTTTCATGAGCTGATGAACAGAATGTATATTCATATGTTTTGGGGTAGAATTTTCTGTACATATATTAAGTTCATTTGTTCCAATGTATAGCTTAAATCCATTTTATTTTGTTGACTTTCTGTCTTGATGACCTGTCTCATGCTGTCCATGGATATTGAAGCCCCTGCTATTATTTTGTTCCTGTCTACCTAATTTCTTAGGCCCAGTAACAACAGTTTTATAAATTTGAGAGCTCCAGTGTTAGATGTATATATATTTAGAATTGTAATTTTTCCAGTTGGACAAGGCCTTTTATTATTATTAGATGATGATCTTCTTTGTATTTTAGGATAGCTGCCCCTGGTTGCTTTTGGTGTCCTTTTACATGGAATGTCTTTTTTCACCCCTTTAAGTTTATGTGAGTTCTTATGTGTTAGGTGAGTCTCTTGGAGGCAGCAGATGGTTGGTTGATAAATTATTTTAAAATAAAAAAAAAAAAAAAAAAAACACATGTGTGCAAAAGCTCCAGAGTTGACAAGGGACAGGAGTGGACCCTCCAAATAAACATGGGGAAGCACTTTCATTTGGTGAATTCTTACTCATTCTGCAATTTTGTTACCTTTTAAGTGGTGCATTTAGGCTATTAACACTCAATATTAGTACTGAGATGTGAGATACTGTTCCATTCATCATGCTATTTGTTGCCTGTATACCTTGTTTTTCTACTTTTAATTTTTTTGTAGGTTCTGTGTGATTTATGCTTTAAAGAGTTACTGTTTTGATGTGTTTCTGGGATTTGTTTCAAGATTTAGAACCCCTTTTAGGTTCTTGTGGTGCTAGCTTGGTAGTGGAAAACTCTCTGAGCATTTGTTTGTCTGAAAAAGACTGTATCTTTCCTGCATTTATGAAGCTTAGTTTCACTGGATACAAAATTTTTGACTCATAGTTGTTTTGTTTAAGGAAGCTGAAAATAGGGCTCCAGTCCCTTCTAGCTTTTAGGGTTTCTGCTGAGAAATCTGCTGTTAATCTGATATGTTTTTCTATATAGGTTACCTGGTACTTTTTTCTCAAAGCTCTTAAGATTCTTGCCTTCATTTTACCTTTAGATAGCCTAATGACAATGTGCCTGGGTGATAATCTTTTTGTGATGAATTTCCCAGGTGTTCTTTGATTTTATTGTATTTGGATTTCTAGATCTCTAGCAAGGTGGGGGGATTTTTCCTTGATTATTCCCACAGATATGTTTTCTAGACTTTTAGATTTCTCTTCTTCCTCAGGAACACCAATTATTCTTAGGTTTGGTCATTTAATATAATCATAAACTTCTTGGAGGCTTTGTTAATATTTTCTTATTCTTTTTTATTGGTCTTATTGGATTGAGTTAATGTAAAAACCTTGTCTTAAAGCTCTGAAATTCTTTCTTCAGCTTGTTCCATTGTTTGGCTGAGATTTTGCAGAGCATTTTGCATTTCTTTAAGTGCATCCATTGGTTCCTGAAGTTTTGATT
>CM038413.1:36936920-36965892 GCA_021498475.1 Saguinus midas | reverse complement strand
ACCATGTTGATCAGGCTAGTGTTGAATCCTGGCTGCAAGGGAGTCATGAGGCTTGGCCCCTCAGTGTTGTGCTTATAGGTGTTAACCAGCATACCTGGCCTGTTTCCTGCAATTTTTAGTTCTTTGTTATTGCTGTTGTTAAATTTCAAGGTTTCATATCCAATCAGGTATCACATGTTGTATTTTTCATGTTTCTTTCCTCTCCTTAAATCTGAAAATCATTTTTTATGCTTGTTTTTCCTATAATTGACAATTTTGAAGAATACATGCCAGTTGTCTAGTAAGAATGCTCCACACTCTGAATTAATTTTCTCATGGTTAGCTTGAAAGTCAATATTTTGGAAAGAATATGATATGAGCAATGCTATAAACTTGCCATTGCATTCTCTCAGGAAGGACATAAGTTTGTTCCACATTTTTAAGATATTGTGTGTGTGTTTGTAAGTAATGTACATTGTGAATCTCTGCAATATGAATATCTTGTTTTTCCAAGAACATCCACCCAGTGATTTCAGCATTCTTTGATGATTCCTGCATGAATGTTTAATACATTTGTGATTATGTAATCAGGTTTGTAACATGGTGTATTTTTTCACTCATAGGAAGGATTTCTTATCTTATCTTGGATCTAAGTCTACTTTCCTGAAGAAAACTTGACTTTATTTCATTAAGTGAAAAGAACAGCAGCCCAGCTAATATGCTGAAATGTGCAATAGGCTGCAGTTTGTGAAGTATTTATGGCCATAGACTCTGAAGCTAAGAAACTGAGAAGTTTCTAGAAGCTGCCAGCAACATGCCAAAGCAGTAAAACTAAAAGCCAATTGAAATTTTAAGGTCTGGGGGAAGATATCTACTGCTTACTGAGACTTGAGGTCTAGAGAGCTAGGCCTTATGAAAAATTACTTTACCTACCATCTTTGTAGAATGCTTACATTCTACCCTTTGCAATTTTTAAGTATATTATCTATTAACTGTAATCACCATGATAGGCAATAGATCTCTACAACTTATTTCTTGCATCTAACTGGAATTTTGTGTTCTTTAGCATCTCTCTAATCCTCTAACCCCCAGTCTCTTTTTCTACTCTCTTTTTCTATCTGTTCAACTTTTTGAGATCATGTGGCATTTGTCTTTCTGTTCCTGACTTGTTTTACTTAATGTTATGTCCTCCAGGTTCATCTGTGCTATCTAAATTGACCAGAATGAATTTTTTATAGTAGCCATCCTTACAGTTGTGAGGTAATATCTTTTTAATCAACAATAATGTATTGTACACCTAAAATTGTTAAGAGGACAGATATCATGTTAAGTGTCCTTACCACAACAAAAAAGGAAAATAGAGGATGGGTCTGATGTTAAGTGCCCTTACCACAAAAAAAATTTTTCAGAGAAAAATGACATGTAAATGAGCCCTTGCATGGGATTCTAAGCATCTTCAGGTGTTTTTCTCTGCAGTCTTTGCAGTGCTCAGAGAATACCTTTCACATACAGGTGCTCAGTAGGCATTGCCTTCCACCACTCTCTTTAGAAGCCCTCCATGTGAATTACTCATGCCTGCTGGAGGCTGCAATTAAGCACAAATCTCCATCTAAAGAAACATTCAGGGAGAAAGAGTGGGTATATTAGAAAGAGCAAAGGTTCAAGTCACATGGATCTCAATGAAAATCCTGACTTTGTCATATGCCAGCTAGGTGACCTTGGCAAATAACCTCTCAGAGCCTCACCTGGTTTTAAAATTCAGGAAAATTGAGGATTGTTGTAAAGATTAAAGGAGATAACATATGTGAAGCCTCTCATGTTAAACCAGTGTCCTGTCTGCTTAATTCTTTTTGGTCTGGGGATGATAAAGTGATTTAGGTCTTCATGGTGCCACTTCCTGTGTCTCTAGATTAGGGGCACAATATCATTCAGTGTTCTGTGCATACCATCCAGATTGCACGTGCCTTTGCATGAGGTTGGCAGGGAGCTGATATCTAATTCCAAGGACAAACTAAAAGTGACCAAGGTATATTTGGTGGTATCTTCCATGCCACTAATTCCTGCCTTTGCAATTTCAGCAGGTCAGGTGACAGCTTCATACTAGTGAAAAATCCCACTGCTGTAATATACCTGCAAATTTGTCATCAATTTTTTTTGAGATGGAGTTTTTGCTGTTGTTGCCCAGGCTGGAGTGCAGTGGCAGGATCTTGGCTCACTGCAACCTCCACCTCCTGGTTTCAAGCAATTCTCCTACCTCAGCCTCCCTGTCATCATATTTAGTCCTTGTGTCCAGTACCTAAATGCCCATGAAATATGTAAACCAAAACAGCCCAGACAGCTGCAACCAGGGAGGATATTAGTACAGTATAAAAACTAAGCAAAGCATGAGTGATGGTGGATAATAAGCTTCCTGCTCATGTTCCAGTTTGGTAGGGAAAAAAGTACTTAACCTATGCAGTAGGTGTCACTAGTTAATTGAAGTGTCTCCACTCACTGAGGTATAATTATAATTTTTCCCCTATGAAATCCTCCAGACTATACTTTTGAAATCCCTTTCTCCCCAGTGAGTTTCAGACATGCTTAACAGCACTGTGGGAAGTAGAAAACTCCCAGTTTATACTTTCCTTTCTTGTTAGAGAATAAGTGTGTTAATAACTTTGTTAAGCCTTATCCTGTATAGCTGTTAGACATGCTATGCTTACAGGCATGTGGTATGTTCTATGTCCTTGTACTTTAACCAGGATATCTGTGCTGGATGTACTCACAAGCATGTCCAGGCTCTCCATTGCTTTTACCTGTTTAGAAAAGTTTTAAGTTGTTAGCCAATCAGGTTTTAGTTTGGATTGTGAGGTCTGGCTCCAGCCAACAGAAATCACACAAAGCAGTAAGGACAACCCCAAATGTGTAAGGACAAATATGTCTCCTTTCCTTTGTTCCTAGTACTCTCATGGCAAAATGGATAGTGAGAGTACCCTTCCTGCAGTCCAGAAAGTAAAAATTCTTTTGCTAAAAGATCCTTTGTCTCAGTGCTAATTTTTCTTTGTGGCACTAAGCATCTATTTTCAACAGCATCTTAACCCAAATTCCATAACTTTTCACTCACTTGCAGTTTTTAAGTCTCCTTTAGCTTCTTAAGACATTTGTAAAATATCCCTCTTATGTGCTCTCTAAATCCCATTTCTTCCCTGCCCCAAGCTCAGGCAGAGGCTGGGATTCTCTCGGGGACAGCATAAAAAAGGAAAACTAATTAATCTGCTTCCAGCTTCCCCAGACCATGTGACAAAGAGATGGGAAAAGACAGAGAGGAGGCAGGAAGTCTGTGGAACCTAATCCTTTTTCATGGTTCCTACAGCTTTGCTAAGCCTGCTGACCTTTGGTTTCTTTAAAGTGCTATAGCACTTTAAGCAGGGTTAGTTTTAGTTGTGTATTTTGAAAAAGATGTGCTCTCTACAAATAAGCTACTTTTGTTGTTGTCCCCAGGAGAAATGGGAGTCCTTTTCAGAGAGCATGGAAGACACATGAGTCCTTTGAAGTCCTCTTGTCTGCCTCTGAGGGTAAAATGAGAGTGTGAAGCACTCTGGGAGGTGGCCAGGCACACAGGTAGGCTCAGTGCAGAGCAGAGCTGCTGTCCTGGTTGTGTGGCCCCAGTCATCATGAGCCATGTCTGAAAGAATTAATCATATTTCATATGCAAGCATGCTCTCTGTTTGACTGTGCTGTTGTTTTCCATGAAAGCATCATTGACAATGCTTTAAACTGGTAGTCCTGCCTAATTTTGTTCTATGCAATAATGTGTGAGCTTGAGGAGGAGGCAGGGTTGGGAGAAAAGCAGGGAGAATGGATGTGTGAATTAAAAAAATGCATCTCTTCCTTTGGAGCATGGATGTGTTCAAAGCCCTCCTCATACTACTAAGTATTTGGATTTACACTAACAGTTGTGTGCCTAGACCATGTGTTTGCATGTGTGTGTGTGTCTGTCTGTCTGTCTCCAGGCCTGAGCAGCACCCCCTTCTTCCTGTGGTAGCATGTTACTCAGCATCTTAAATAAGTTTTGGCCCTCCTAAAAACACAATACATGTATGTTATAATAAATTTATCTTGATGATTGGTGAGAGGGTGATGATTGCAACCAGATCATTTCCCATTTACCACTGAGGCCAGATCACCTTTGCTGAAGAGGTGTCTTGACTCTCACTTTGTAGCAAGAACTCCTAAGTTAATCAATACTTTTCAAGAGTTTCAGGCTGAAAGTCAAGATCTCTCAGGTTAGACCCAATGTTAAAATTTGAACTGGGCAAATTCTCATTAGAGACAAGGGGCCAAAGACTGTGCTGATGGAATCTAATGTCTTCTAACATTGACTTCAATCCAGTAAAGCTCTTGTTAAGCCATTTAACTGTAAAATTGGGCCTTGTGGAGGCAGTGCACCCTCTGAAATTAGAGGTCAGGAGATTTGGATTTGATTTCCAGCCCTCTGCCAGTCAGTCAGCCACTCACTTTCAAGTGACAAGCCTTAGGTGAGTCACTTTCTGTCTCTGTGTCTTGATTTTTGCACAGGGATTTATGTGGGCTGTAAGGCCCACTGGGAAATGATTCCTTTTTCAGCTCAGTGCCTCTTTGGTTGAGTATACTTGTCAATCTGGACTTTAATACACCTATGATTTTGGATTAACTCTATTACCTCTGCTAGAAATTAATACAGAAAATTCACAGTTGATTTAGAAGAATGATAATCATTTCTAAAGAATTCAAATATAACAGAATTCTTTATTACCAAAAGAATGCTCAACTCAAGTGGACACAGATCACTCATTCTAACTTCATCAGCTATAGCACTTAGAGACAACTTTTTGAAAATACACAGCTAAAACTGTCCCTGTTTTAAGTGCTATAGCTACCAGTTGTGTGTCTAGACTGTGTGTGTGTGTGTGTGTGTGTGTGTGTGTGTGTGTCTGTCTGTCTGTCTGTCTCCAGGCCTGAGCTTTAAGTGCTATAGCACTTAAAGCAGGGACAGTTTTAGCTGTGTATTTTGAAAAAGTTGTGTGCTCTACAAGTGAAAATCTACTTCTGTTGTTACTTTTGGTCCACAGGAGAAATGGGAGTCCTTTTCAGAGAGCATGGGAGACCCATGAGTCCTTTGCAGTCCTTTTGTCTGCCTCTGAGGGTTAAATGAGAGTGTGAAGCACTTTGGGAGGTGGCCAGGCACACAGCGAGGCTCGGTGTAGAGCAGGGCTGCTGTCCTGGTGGGATGATCACAATCATCATGAGCCATGTCTGAAATAATTAATCACATTTTATACACAAACATGCTCTCTGTTTGACTGTGCTGTTGTTTTCCATGAAAGCATCATTGACAATGCTTTAAACTGGTAGTCCTGCCTAATTTTGTTCTATGCAATAATGTGTGAGCTTGAGGATGAGGCAGGGTTGGGGGAAAAGGAGGGAGAATGGATGTGTGAATTAAAAAAATGCATCTCTTCCTTTGGAGCATGGATGTGTTCAAAGCCCTCCTCATACTACTAAGTATTTGGATTTACACTAACAGTTGTGTGCCTAGACCATGTGTTTGCATGTGTGTGTGTGTCTGTCTGTCTGTCTGTCTCCAGGCCTGAGCAGCACCCCCTTCTTCCTGTGGTAGCATGTTACTCAGCATCTTAAATAAGTTTTGGCCCTCCTAAAAACACAATACATGTATGTTATAATAAATTTATCTTGATGATTGGTGAGAGGGTGATGATTGCAACCAGATCATTTCCCATTTACCACTGAGGCCAGATCACCTTTGCTGAAGAGGTGTCTTGACTCTCACTTTGTAGCAAGAACTCCTAAGTTAATCAATACTTTTCAAGAGTTTCAGGCTGAAAGTCAAGATCTCTCAGGTTAGACCCAATGTTAAAATTTGAACTGGGCAAATTCTCATTAGAGACAAGGGGCCAAAGACTGTGCTGATGGAATCTAATGTCTTCTAACATTGACTTCAATCCAGTAAAGCTCTTGTTAAGCCATTTAACTGTAAAATTGGGCCTTGAGGAGGCAGTGCACCCTCTGAAATTAGAGGTCAGGAGATTTGGATTTGATTTCCAGCCCTCTGCCAGTCAGTCAGCCACTCACTTTCAAGTGACAAGCCTTAGGTGAGTCACTTTCTGTCTCTGTGTCTTGATTTTTGCACAGGGATTTATGTGGGCTGTAAGGCCCACTGGGAAATGATTCCTTTTTCAGCTCAGTGCCTCTTTGGTTGAGTATACTTGTCAATCTGGACTTTAATACACCTATGATTTTGGATTAACTCTATTACCTCTGCTAGAAATTAATACAGAAATTAATACAGAAAATTCACAGTTGATTTAGAAGAATGATAATCATTTCTAAAGAATTCAAATATAACAGAATTCTTTATTACCAAAAGAATGCTCAACTCAAGTGGACACAGATCACTCATTCTAACTTCATCAGCTATAGCACTTAGAGACAACTTTTTGAAAATACACAGCTAAAACTGTCCCTGTTTTAAGTGCTATAGCACTTAAAACACTACCAGTTGTGTGTCTAGACTGTGTGTGTGTGTGTGTGTGTGTGTGTGTGTCTGTCTGTCTGTCTCCAGGCCTGAGCTTTAAGTGCTATAGCACTTAAAGCAGGGACAGTTTTAGCTGTGTATTTTGAAAAAGTTGTGTGCTCTACAAGTGAAAATCTACTTCTGTTGTTACTTTTGGTCCACAGGAGAAATGGGAGTCCTTTTCAGAGAGCATGGGAGACCCATGAGTCCTTTGCAGTCCTTTTGTCTGCCTCTGAGGGTTAAATGAGAGTGTGAAGCACTTTGGGAGGTGGCCAGGCACACAGTGAGGCTCGGTGTAGAGCAGGGCTGCTGTCCTGGTGGGATGATCACAATCATCATGAGCCATGTCTGAAAGAATTAATCACATTTTATACACAAACATGCTCTCTGTTTGACGGTGCTGTTGTTTTTTATGAGAACATCACTGACAATGCTTTAACCTGATAGCCCTGCCTAATTTTGTTCTATGTAATAATGTGTGGGCTTGAGGAGGAGGCAGCATTATGGGAAAAGTGGGAGAACAAATGTGTGAATTAGGGAAAGGTGTCTCTTCCTTTGGAGCATGGATGGGTTCAAAGCCCTCCTCATACTACTAAGTATTTGGCTTGACACTACCAGTTGTGTGTCTAGACTGTGTGTGTGTGTGTGTGTGTGTGTGTGTGTTCCAAGGCCTGAGCATCACCTTCTTCTTTCTGTGGTAGCATGTTACTCAGAACCTTGGATAACCCCCAGCCCTCCTAAAAGCACAATACATGTATGTTATAAGATGTTTATCTTGATGATTGGTGAGAGGGTGGTGATTGAAACCAGCTCATTTCCCATTTACCACTGAGGCCAGCTCACCTTTGCTGAAAAGGGTTCTTGGCTCTCACTTTGTAGCAGGAACTCCTGAGTTAATCAAGACTTTTTAAGAGTTTCAGGCTGAAAGTCAAGATCTCTCAGGTTAGACCCAATGTTAAAATTTGAACCAGGCAAATTCTCATTAGAGACAAGGGGCCAAAGACTGTGGAAATGGAATCTAATGTCTTTAAATGTTGACTTCAATCCAGTAAAGCCCTTGTTAAGCCATTTAACTGTAAAATTGGGCCTTGAGGAGGCAGTGCACCCTCTGAAATTAGAGGTCAGGAGATTTGGATTTGATTTCCAGCCCTCTGCCAGTCAGTCAGCCACTCACTTTCAAGTGACAAGCCTTAGGTGAGTCACTTTCTGTCTCAGTTTCTCAATTTTTGCACAGGGATTTATGTGGGCCTTAAAGCCTACTGGGAAACAATCCCTTTTTCAGCTCAGTGCCTGGTTTGGTGAGTATACATGTCAATCTGTATACATGTTAATACACCTATGATTTTGGATTAATTCTATTACCTCTGCTAGAAATTAACACAGAAAATTTACAGTTGATTGACAAGAATGAGAATCAGTTGTAAAGAATTCAAATATAACCGAATTCTTTATGACTAAAAGAATGCTCAACTCAAGTGGACACAGATCACTCATTCTAACTTCATCAGCTGTAGCACTTAGAGACAACTTTTTGAAAATACACAGCTAAAACTTTCCCTGCTTTAAGTGCTATAGCACTTGGCTATGTGATGACCTCTTGGTAATTTCCCTCCCCCATATCACACAGATAAGATAAAGCAAGCATAGCCTGGGGGTGGGCAGATATACTTGTTACACCCCAGTTCCCCTGGGCATACCCACTGGCCTCAGATGTTTCAGGGAAAACAGGTGATGCTCCTCTCTTTCTGAGTGTTGACAATGGGCCACTGGGGGCAAAGGAGAACTGGCAAGGAGGATAGTGCCTCATCTTGAAAGAAGTGGCTCCTGGAAGCAGCAGAGGTGGGAGAGGTCCCCCAGGCTCCCCCAGGCTGTTCTTGGACCAGGAAAAGGGGCCACTCTGACCACCCTCCTCAGTGGCTCTCATTCTCTGGGGGGTGTCCTTGCCCAGCCAAGCCCAGGTGCACACCCTGCAATGACCTTTCAAGGATACTTGTTACTTCTTTGTACTTCTTTGAGTCTTTACATCTCCTCCTGCTACATTTTAAGGCATTTTTATAGTGTGTAGTTTTGCCTAATACTCTTATGGCAAAAAAAGGTGAGACCTTTATAGTGTGTAGTTTGGCCTAATAAAACATCTTTATGGCAAAAAAAAAAAAAAAAGAGGGTGGGATCTTTGTAATTTTGGGCACATCACTTTCATTATGTGGAATTTTGTTTCAAGCTTTTCTAAAGTGAGTGCATTCCAGTTTTGTCCTTAGATTTAAGGTTTTCATCTTAACTAGCACAAGCATTTTTCTTTTGTTTTCTAGATTTGAAGAATTTTTAAAATTTTTAAATTTAAATTGTTTGTACAGGTGGATTTTGGTCACATGGATAAGTTCTTTGGTGGTGATTTCTGAGATTTTAGTGCAGCCATCACCCAAGCAGTGTACACTGTTCTCAATCTGTGGTCTTTTATCCTTCCCTCAATCCTCTTCCAGCCTTCCTCCCTGAGTCCCTAACATCCATTATATCATTCTTATGCCTTTGCATCCTCATACCTTAGCTCCTACTTACAAGTGAGAACATATACTTGGTTTGCCATTCCTGAGTTACCTTACTTGGAATAATGGCTTCCAGCTCCATTCAAGTTGCTGCAAAAGACATTATAACATTCATTTTGTGACTGAGTAGTACTCCATGGTGTATATATACTACATTTTCTTTATTGACTCTGGTTAATGGGCACTTAGGTTGGTTCTATATCTTTGTAATTGAGAATGAGCACTAGTTTTTTCTATTATGTATTTGAACTGTAGCTATAAAATAGTGAACTTGTCCTTATTGTGTGACTTTTTCAAAGCTTCAGTGAAAAGTCTGAGTCCTTCTAACTAAGTCCCTGTAACTTAGTGAGGCTTTTCCTTTTAACAGTATGGTCAGCCACACATAGAAGAATTACTTTTTATGCAGCAAGCCTCCTCAGCTTCAGGCTCACAGCTGAACTCCTGGCATTCTCTTCTCATACATGCACTTTTGTCATTGAACAATCATCTTCCCTGAAATTCACCTGTTTGCCAATCTCTATTCTTTCCCTCTGCTTTATCTTTTTCTTCCTATTGGTTGTCCCTACCTTACTACATTTCCTGTACAACCTCACATTATGTTATGTTACCATGATCTCTTCTCTAGAAAAATAAGGAACAGCAGCACAAGAACTTAGTTTTTTCCTCATTGCTGTATTTCCAGCACCTGGAACAGTCCTTGGCACTCAGTAAGAATTCCATATCTGTTGAGTGAACAAATGGATTTTTACAAAATCTTTCAGCATTATTATTTTTATCCTCATTGAATAGACAGCAAAACTAAAGATGAAAAATAGGCCAAGTCATAGAACAGGTGGTAGATCTGGATTAAAATTCAGTGTTCTGACTGAAATTGCTGTTTTCAGAAAAGCAGAAAATGAAATGAAAAATCTGGTGCTTGGGCTGGAGACAGGGACTAAGGGAATGACACTGTGGGCAGATGATTTTGCTGAGTGTCTCTTTAGCATGTATCTAAGTCACTTTTATTAGAGGTTGGCCTGGCTGATTTTTGTTTCTAATTATGTCATATGCTAGCAGCATATGTATGGTGACCCTGCATACAAAATAGAACTAGATTAACCCCTTAGTCTGGGGTCATCCACCATACCAACTCCCTTTCTGAATTTGTTTGCTGAGCTTCTAGATTGTGAGAGTTAAATAGTCAAGGAAAGTCCCGATCAGCTAGAAAATAAAAATATCAGCATATACATGCTTGTTTTTATTCCATAGAATTCATCAAATAACAATGATTTACTTATGTACTTTCTTCTATGTGATGTCACTGAAAAGAACAACACAATAAAAATGCAACTCATTACACATGTTAACCAAAGAAGTGGGAACAGAAGAAAAATGTCCTTTTGAAACTATTTGAAACAAAAAGTTTAGAAAATATTCTTTTTTTTTGAGACAGAGTTTCACTCTTGTTACCCAGGCTGGAGTGCAATGGCGCGATCTCGGCTCACCACAACCTCCGCCTCCTGGGCAACTCTCCTGCCTCAGCCTCCCAAGTAGCTGGGATTACAGGCACATGCCACCATGCCCAGCTAATTTTTTGTATTTTTAATAGAGATGGGATTTCACCATGTTGACCAGGATGGTCTCGATCTCTTGACCTCGTGATCCACCCGCCTCAGCCTCCCAAAGTGCTGGGATTACAGGCGTGAGCCACCACCCAGCCAGGAAATATTCTATGAAGATACTTTCCAAAATCTGTTTATAGATTTTTTTTTTAAAGTATACATATTTTTGTAAATATGTTATCGCCACAGAATGTAAACTGTGGATTTGTACAGTTTGCATTCTGCAGTTCATGGGGACATGTGTCATACAATTTTATTTCAATTTGTTACTATGTATAGCCCCAAAGTACTGAGGAAAGTAAGTCTGGTAAGATGAAACAGGTCTGTTCTAAATTGCATACTTAACTTGCTGATACCTTGCCTCAAACAGAAAAGCAATATGTAGGAGAATCATACCAGGGAATAGACTTTTACTTTTTCTCTGCCCATGTTAATAAATAAGTACATTTGTGACTTGAGGGACCTCAAATCCCTTGGATTCCCCCATGCTCATTGTTTTGGAAATTGCATTCCTGATTTCTCACTGCTTTTGCCAATATAGCAACTCAAAAGCTGCATTAGATTACATTTTAAACTGTGTGTGAGGTGTATGTGTGTGTGTTTGTGGGTGTTTCTTTAGGAATCAGTGTTTGAAATTTATGGTCTTAGCTGAAAGCCAGACATAGTTTCCATTTAGTCATATTGCAGAGTCCTTTCTCTTAAATCACAGAAGTAAATAGAAAAAAAAAAAAGCAAAATGCAAAAATGAAACAGTTGGCATGATGTACTCACTTTTCTCTCAGGTGACAGAGCAGGGCATCTTCTCCCATGCCTCATCTGGGTGGGGATATGCACAGAGCATGTTTCATCTGGGCAGGGGCTATGTGCAGAGCAGGGGGACCCCTCCCATGTTTCATCTGGGCAGAGGGTATGCACAGAGCAGGGGGTTCCCCTCCCATGCTTCATCTGGGCAGGGGCTATGTGCAGAGCAGGGGCATCCCTCCCATGTTTCATCTGGGCTGGTGGTATGCACATGTCAGAAGGGCCAGATGGGACTGTGAAGGGTGATCCCCCAACACCAGCTGTGGCTACTGGTGTCTGGCTGAGTGTTGTCATTCTAGAATTTGGGCTCAGTATTTACATTCATAGGTTTATAAAAGTTAGAAATCTCTATTTCCATTGAAATCTCATGATTTTCCACTATCAACAACTAATCATAATTTTTAAACATACAAACTGATGACAAAACACAATATCCCAGCCACGAAGTAAAATCCAACAGGAGTTCAAAGTTTGACATGTTGGCCCAGGTGCTGAACAGTCATCCCAAGAAGGAGCCATGAGAAGCAGCAGACTTCCTCATCCTTGAAGGGCCAGCTTCTAATCTGTTTGTGATAGGAAGATGCTCTCATACCTGCTTTGAGGTGTTTCTGGCTCTTTATTTTCTAACTCTATTCTTACTTGTCAAGGAACCACTGTCCAGAGCTGCTGGCTATCAGCCAACTTGAGAGGATGCTGCAGCCTCTGTGAGGCCACTGCCCCTCATTTTCCTTCCTTGACTTTCCTCATTTTTACCACCCAGGTACAAGGCACCCAATTGTACTGGAGAGAGGTGATGGACTAAAGGGATTAGAATTTAAAAAGATTTTGTTATTTTTATGAACTATATATTTATATAACATGTTTTCATAAAGTAAATATTTGTATGAATGCCTTCATAGTTCAAAGAGCAAATATGAGATGGTGAAATGTGCCATGGAATGGCCCTGTTGTTTCATCTGCTGTATTCTCAGTGGGTCCCCTCATCCAGAACTCGATGATGTGACTCCCACTCCCTGAAGCCTCTCCTTTCTCCCATAGACCCCATTTCCCCTGCTCCTACCCCTACCTCAGCAAGCAAAGGGAGGTGAGAATCCAGCTGTGGATTTCTCCATGTCTGGGTCATTCTGACAAGATCGCATATCAGGGGCCCCTGTGGGGAGGGGAAGAAATGAGAAACTAGATTAGAGTGGTGCTTGGTGGGGAGTGAGAAGGGAAGGCCTATCAGCAGAATGCTTCCAAGTGGGCTTCAGCAACACAGTTCCCTCAGTGCAAACCTCCCGGGAGGATTTAACGATCCAGTTCCGGTTCCTTTGAAGATGCATCTCTTTATTCCTCAGGTCACCCAGGAGGTACACATTAATTAACACACCCGCATCTGAAGACAAGCAGTGCTTCTCAGCGGGAAGTGTGGCTAATCCACTGAAAGAAGCAAAACCTTTTCCTAATTGGGATGAAATATGCCCTGGCCGACCTCCTCCACAGTGAGGGATGACTCCCTTACTCAGAGCAGGGCTCATTCACCTTGGTTCTTCTGCCAGTCTTCCATTCCCTACAGGTCTATTGGAGAATAAAAAAAGGGACTTATTAAAAGTATCCTACCTATTAATTCTTTAATGTCAATCAGTTTGTGGGAAAAATCCCAGAAGACCTTTTCAAATCATTTCATTTTCTAGCCAGGTGAAATTCTTGGTAAAGGGTTTTCTGTAATGTTTGTACAGAAAGAGGTCATTTCTAAGTAAGCCCTTGGGTTGTAGATGTTCTGGGTAGGTGGCTTATGAGTTATTCACTTGAAAAAGCTGAATACTAGTTCCTTATCGAACTTGTGTCTAGGGAAACAAAATCGAGATTCTGAGTGGAAAATGTTGACATTTTCATATGATTTTCTGCTTTTTTTCTCTAAGTTTCAGGGGCTGAATTTTTTTTAGCATTAGTAAAGCAATAATTTGTGGGATGCTGTTAGTATAATTTTTATTTGGGATTGAGATTAAAATGTACTATATCACATATAGCTGTATTTTGCAGCAGTAATGAAAATGTAGAACATCATTTCTTTTCACAAATCAATTATTCTGTCTTTGCAGTCCATGGGAATTATTACTGAATAGGCCTTTCATTTTTCAGTTTTGGATTTTATATACTTAGAAGAGTATTTTCAGTTAAAAAAAAAGTTTTGCATTTTACAAATTTTAAAGAGCTCATTCTCTCAGATAACTGAGAAGAAGATGGCATTTTTATTGACAGAGCAAGCATTATGACATTGTGACTAAAGTGGCTATGACTCAGTATCTCAATAACTTTTTACGGATGTGTTATATATACTATGGTTAGCACAGTAGAAAAATATATTTATGTAGGGTCAGAAAGATGACTCTATGTTTTAGTTCTGTCCTTTTTGGCTGGAGGAACTTGAATAATTCACTTGGTATTGTAGGAATTGTTCCCAGGACACAGATTCTAAGACAGACATTGGTGTTCAGGTGTTTATTAGGGAGCACTTTGGGATGAGCAGCTGTGGAAGGGAGAGGAATGAAGGAGGATTTGACAGAGAAGTTTAGCTGAGATGTACCTGATAGCCTCAACTACCCCACTGTAGCTCTGGAGCTAGAATGTTCCTGCAGATTTCTCCTTTGTTGAACCTTTATACCTCTTACTCAGTCACTGGGTGCCGGATACAAACTGGAAGGGTGTGACCAGTTGGAAGGCAAATTTTGCACCTTAGTCTCTCTCTCTCTCTCTCTTTCTCTTTTTTCTTTGTTTCTTTTTTCTTTCTTTCCTTCTTTCTTCCTTCCTCCCTTCCTTTCTTTCCCTTCCTTCCCTCCTTTTTTCCCTTTCTTTCTCCCTCCCTCCCTATGTTCCTTCCTCTCTTTCTTCTTTTTTCCTTTCTCTCTTTCTTTCTTTTTGAGACAGGGTCTCCCTTTGTCACCCAGGCTGGAGTACAGTCATACAATCTCAGCTCAATGCAACCTCCATTTTCTGGATTCAAGTGATTCTCATGCCTCAGCCTCCTGAGTAGCTGGGATTACAGGTGCCCACATCTGGTAATTTTTGTATTTTTAATAGACATGGGGTTTCACCATGTTGGTCAGGCTGGCCTCAAACTCCTGACCTCAAGTGATTCACCCGCATTGGCCTCCCAAAGTGCTGGGATTACAGGCATGAGCCATCATGCCTGGCCTGCACATGAGGCTAATTTCTGAAGAGACCCACAGCTGAACATTGCTTACTGACAAGTTCCCTCTGAAGCTGGGGTGAGTCCTTTTTTCACAATGGACCCAGGTGGGGAAATACCAGAAATATCTATCCATCCCACTTGACTTCTGTGAGCTTCAGTTTTCTTATAAATACTGTATGAAGACTGAATGCAATGCCTGTAATACACATAGCCTAGTGCTTAGAACTTCATTAACTCACAAAAAACACTATGATTATTATTACTCAAAAGGTAGCAGTTGGGACAGGTACTTTCACAGTATCTGTTTGGACAGAAATACAGATGCTTTTAGCATAATATTGTTCATAAGTACTTGTTAGATAACTTACA
The DNA here is from genome assembly GCA_021498475.1 of Saguinus midas. Classification (NCBI taxonomy): domain Eukaryota; kingdom Metazoa; phylum Chordata; class Mammalia; order Primates; family Cebidae; genus Saguinus; species Saguinus midas. The sequence continues at coordinate 36,950,874 of CM038413.1, read as the reverse complement.
GCTGTAACAACTTCTTGAATACCTAGTATTCTGTTTGTTTGCTTGGAGAGAAAAGTCCAAGGTATTTTTGTGGCAAATTAGAAAGACAGTATTGTATAAAGATACAAAGATACTGGAGTGTCTTACAGAACTCTCAGACAGGAATCCAGATGGATGTTAGAAACAATTGACATAGGAAGACATAACAGTTTATTCCACATGTTTATTTCTGCTTTCTAAAAGCAGCAGCAGCAGCACTGAAACACATTTGTGTTCACTTTTTCTCCTTTTTTTCCTGCAGATCACCTTTCTTTACTTCTTTGGTCTCCCATGGCAGAAAATATGGTAGTGACAGTGTCCAAGCTTTATATATTAGATCCAGCATCCAAGCAGTTCTGAAATCCGTGGAGGGCTCTGACTGGTTTGACTTAGGTCAGGTGTCCAGCCCTGAATCAATCACATTTTCTTGTGGCTCTTTCTGCTTCATACATTGTATAATTAGGAGGTGCAAGGGAGCAGTGGAGTTTCAAGACAATGCCAAGAAGGTACAGAGCAGATAAAACAGTAGGCATCCACATACTTGGAAAGCCAGGGAAATGCTTTTCTTAGATGTTATCTTAGAAGAACAAAAATAATGTGGATCACTAAGAAAAGTAGATTATGGATTAGAGGGTAACAGGATTTATATCTGCTGGTAAAAGTGCCTCATAAACTCTAAAATAACATTGCAGTCTCAAAAGATACAACAGTTTCTGCCAGCTCAACAATATAAACTATTTATATTGGATTTTTGGAGTTAAGTGGAGCTTCTAAAAACTATTTTCTAAAACTGCATAGCTGTTCTCAGCTCTCTGTTACATTTTCTGATCTAATGCCAATATAATAGTCCTGATGTCCTTGCAATTGTCAAAAGTAAAAGAGATGAATGAAATAGTTTTGAAAATGTATTTTCTCATATCCAATATCCAATTCACTAATGTGGGTGAATTTTCTCTCTCTGATAAGCAGCATGCTCCAGCATGGGAGTCAGACACACTTGGGTTTGAATTCTGACTCATCTCCTGACTAGCTCTGTCATCTTGAGCAAGTAACTCTCACTCTTCAACTAGTAAATGTTCCTATATCCTTAAAAACTTCAGCATCTTCTTTCTCTTCAATGAAACCTCTCACCATCTACTTGCCTGAAAGCCAGCTCATTTATAAGAACACTTCCCCTGAGGTCTTCTCAAGATTGGCTTGTGTTGTTTTTCTCATATCCCACTTGCCTTCAATGTTGCCCCCCTCCCCAAGATCTCATTCCCAACTGTCATTGTCAGATACTAGGTATCCCTTTTCCCTTGAAACAAACAAACAAAAAAATAAGTTGAATTTAAAAATTAAAATAAGCCCCTCTTTAGTGAGACTTACACATTTATTTGTGTAAGCTTCTTCTCCCTTTTAACAATCAAAATTCTGTGGACATACCTTTATTCATTGATCCTTTTGACATCAATCTAGGTATCCTTAGATGGCAGCCTTCTTTTCACACCCAAACTCTTTCCATTATCTCATATGACTTCAAAAACCATGAAGATGCCTTCACATTTTAGCCTCTCCATTCCTAGACTATGTCATTTTCAATTTCCTCTTTACAACAGTACTGTAAACACCCATCTCCAATAGACAAGTCTTGGGCTGTGTCATTACTAGAAATGGTGCCATGTCTGAAAACCTAAATTAAAACCATTAAAACCTATTATTGAACATTAAAAAATTATCTCTGAAATTCTGACTTAAAACCTTTAAAACCATTTAAAAACCAGGATTTTGAAACCATTAACATCATGGCTTCCTATCATTTCAGTTCACATGTTGAGTACTGTTGCAGCAATGATTTTGCAACCTCATTATAAATTCTAATCCATTAACCCCTCAATGTTTTATCTTCTATCCCCCTGCTTCTTGTTATTATTCATTGTCTGGCTTACTTTCTATAATTCTCTATTGTGATCACCCTTTTGCAAATATCATCACCTCTGTTGACTTCCTCTACATTTTTCCCCACCTACCCATGAAACTCTAATCTTGAATGCACTCAAACACATATTCTATTACCTGTATTCAAGCAGCAGAGGATTGCTGGAGAAAATCTTCCAGTCATCTCAGTAGTATTAAAAATTTGTGTTCACTGGCACCATTTGGGATCTCACTATTACACCCCTAGGTTTTCATATATGCAAATCCTTTCTACTTTCTTTAAATCTCCAATACTTCTCCCCACTACTCTTTGGAGGTAGCAATATTCTTTACTTTGAGAGAACAGAAGCTTTCATATGGCATTCCCCTCATTTTTGACTGACACATCAACAAACCTACATCCATGTTCCCTCCTTCCACCCTCCTGATAATGCAGAAAATATCCCTTTTTCCATAGAAGGCCCGTCCTTCCACATGAGCTCTGAGTTCCATTCCATCAACTCTCAGGGGCTTCATTCATCTGTAATCCTTTCTAGTTTGCACCTTACTTTCTTGCTCTCAACTTAAGTTTTCCTATAATGATCTGACATGCTCTGATATGATGAAAAATTATTCCTGGACCCCACATTTCTCCCTACTCACTAGTGTATCTTTCTACTTCCTTTATAGCCAAATTTTTAAAGTGAGTTTTTGACACTTGCTTTCTCCATTTCCTCTGATTTCATTCATTCTTCAATCCATATTTTCATATTACCAAAGCAAAGGGTGATTTTGAGTCTTCATGTTATTTGATCTCTTAGCATCCAAGCCCAACATCAGTTTTCCAACCACTTAGGCTTTCTTGCCAAACCTATCTTGATCTTCCATTGGCACCCTGATTCTCTAATCACAAATATTTGACAATTTTTTTGCCCTCAAAGTTTCAACATCCAGCAGTTCAGCAAAGCTTGACTTTTTTTTCCTTCTCAAAATGTAACCCTCTGTTTTTCCATTCTCTGCAATGATCTCTACTCAGTCAATGAGTACCTGTTCTTGGTTTCCTGATAGCTACAGTAAGGCCAATGGGTACTACTCAGTCTTCATTTTTCTTGCCTTCTCAGCAGCATTGCTACTCCTACCACCAACCTCACCTTATGCTGGCCATTCACTGAAATATCCTCCTAACTGATCTGCTTCACTTAGATATCTATGTTCCACTACATTTTAATTTCCACTGTCATTCCAACTTCCCAATCCATGATTTGTATGTAGTACAGCTTTACAGCTCTTTCTCCAATTCTTCTTCCTCTCTTAGCCACATACTCAAACAATAATTAGTTGCTTATTTTGTTTACAAAAAAATCTCTTTGCCAACAATCACATTCTATATAATAAATCTCTTATTCACTCATAGAATTTCTTCTCCTGTAGCTTTTCACATATTTATTCTAACCACATTTTACAATCCATAGCTACCTAAGAGCAACATGTACATCCTATTTCTGCACATCATATTATCTCTCTGATATGCCTTTTTTTCCCTCTCTTTTGCAGAATAAGACCTGTACTATTACTCTCCTGTGGTATGGTGATGAGAAAAATCCCACAAGTGTGATATTTTATTATCAAACTGTATGCAAGTTTATGTTATGGTAGAAACTGTATGTTAAGGGTGGATAGTTAATGAATTAATAGAAAAATCAGGCTGAAGTAAAGAATTAAAGATAAGCACACACATACACCTTAAACATTTAATTTTAATTTTATATATAGAAAGTTATTACAATTCTGGGATGCATAGCCACAACCATTATTTAGATTAAGCAGATTTTAGTTCCCCATCATCTTTTTGTAGCAGCTTAGGATTCTCTATTATGCAACTAAATTCTGTGATTTCCAGTCTCCATTTTTTTAAAGATAAATAACTAGCTAAATGATTTCAAATAACCTGAATTTGGAAGAGTGTTTTTGTTTTTTATATTTTTGTCTCCAAACTTTCAGAATGGTCTCATCCACACCAAATAAACATTTTTTAAATGTCTTGTATTCATTCAGTCTTTCCAATGCATTCAGTTTTATTAGAAACATCTCTATTTTTATTCTCAGAATTCATGGATTGTGTGCTAATTTTAAAGTTTACATACTTGTTATCAAAAGTATAACTGGTATAAGCAGATCTCAGAACAAACATCACTGTCTCTGGATGTGCATACAAATCTGCTGATGAGAGCCTAAATGTATGACAGTCAATGCTCTCCACATATGCAGACCCTGTAGTCATTATGATCTATTTCCTTTCAAAGGGCAACAAATACCTTTTTTTTTTTTTTGAGACAGAGTGACACCAGGCTGGAGTACAGTGGAGCCATCTCAGCTCTCTGCAACCTCTGCCTCCCGGGTTCAGGCAATTCTCCTGCCTCAGCCTCCCAAGTAGCTGGGACTACAGGTGTGCACCACCATGCCCAGCTAATTTTTGTATTTTTAGTAGAGAAGGGGTTTCACCATGTTGGCCAGGATGGTCTCGATCTCTTGACTACGTGATCCACTCGCTTCGGCCTCCCATAAGTGCTGGGATTACAGGTGTGAGCCACCACACCCGGCCTGAACAAATAACTTTATGTTTAAATAGGTAAAAAATGGGCATTGAAATAAGGAAATATATATTGTCTGTAAGTGCAAATTATTACAGCAAATGAGTCATTTATTTTTAGTGGTAAAATTTAAATTAATTTTAATTAAGATGTCTTCAGTAAAGGTCAATTATCTAATAAGTAGTTTTCAAAACCTGGTAACTAAATTTACTAATACAATTATGTTATTACTTCTTGTATTTGTATATATAAATGGACATTGAAGTTCAGCTAAGTTAGAGCATTCTTTAAAGTTATTGACATCTCAGATTCTCTTAGTTTATGCAGTTTAATATAACAATGTTGCTTCAGGTATAAAGTTTATTTAAACAGATGTTGCTTATTAATACAACTAGTCATATTTTTACCATATGACATAGTAGGAGGCAAAAAAGGGGTTCCTTTAGAATATAGTATCCCTTACACTTTCATGTTTTTGAAAGCTATAAAAGGAATTTAGAAAAAAATTCTTTTGCAGGGTATGAATACATTTACATAATCTGTTTCAATGGTGATCATTTTTTACTTCAAATATTCAAGAAGATGGAGCCATCTCTCTGGCAATAAAATTGGTTATAAAACTAATTGACATTGGTCTAAGAGAGATCAAACTCAACTATTCTCAAAAGAGAGAAAGACTCTATGGTTCTTAACTAATATTTACTAGTTATACACTTCCAGATAGATGGTATTCTTTCTCATTATATGTTGTTTAGGGTAGATACTAGGGTAGAATGCAGATATGAGTGATAAGAGTTCTGTTTACTATTTCTAACTCTTAAATCACTACCATTAAAATAGAGGTAGTTATAGAAAATTTAGTAAAATATTATTTAACTATATATTTATAGCTACTAAATTTATGTCATTTCTTAAGAATCGGTGGTTAGACTCAAATTTATTTATAACACCTAAATTTAATTTTTAAAAAATCTATTGCTATATAATGGCTGTGCATATTTTGTGGCCACATGTGGTATTTTGATAGCTGTATAGAAGGTGTAATGAAGCAATCAGGGTAACTGAAATATCCATCATCTCAAACATTTATCATTTTGTGTTTGTGTGGAATATTAATATTACAATTCTTTTCTAGCTATTTTGAAATACACAATAATTATTGTTCACTATAATTTTCCTACTGTACTATTAAATACTAAAACTTATTCCTTCTGTATTTCTGTGTCCCTTAACCAACTTCTCTTCATCCCCCTCTTCCCTTCCCAGCCTCTGGTAACATTTCACTCTGTCCCCATGAGATTTACTTTGTGAGTTCCTGTGTATAAATGAGACCATGTGATGCCTAAATTTAAATATTATGCTGAAAAGAAAATATTTGCATAGACTCCTCCCACTTATGCCGGTGCTCATGCACGTGTTCTCCCTTGAGGGATATTTATCAGCCATCACTCTTGCCTTGTCCCTTATCTTCCCTAAGAGCTAAATCCAGGTGGATGAACTGAAGTGAAAGAAGGGAGCACAGTGTAATGGGCAAAATGGTGATTAATAGGCAGCAATGGAACCAAGATGAAAATGGTTCTGTGAACTGAGGAGGTGGAGGCTCCCAGCCTCCATCGGTGAGCTCAGATAAGTGGAAGCATCTTCTCTGGAGAGACTGGCAAGGGTGCTGGGTCAGTTTCTGCAGGGTCAGAGAAGGCAGAGACCACGATGGTGTGTTGCAGGGACAGGTAGGGCCTTGTGAGCTCACAGTGGGGTATGGGCTGTTAATGAAAATATAGAAAGGAGGGTACTTGCTGACATCTCTTATTTACATCTCTTTTTTTTCTTCTAATGTCTAGCTATGTCATACACATTAAGAATTATCATTTAGGAAAACAGTGACTATGTATTTTACAAATACAAGATTGAAAAGGCTGCATATTTCCCTCCTTCTACACTTGTCATTCTTATTCAGCTTATTTGTATCTGTAGAGTATGTGTAATTTTTCCATGTGCAAAAATGCTGTTTGTATGTAATAGACTACTGACTTTATCATATATTTGAGCAAAACTGAAGAAATAATAAGCATCATTGATATTTGTACAGAAATATGATAAATGTGTAACCATGGTGCTCATTACATTAAAAGCTCATTTTGCTCCTGCTTTGGAAGAATCGGCCTAATGTGTTTGACATTTGAAATATAAATAACCCCAGCACTTTGTGGGGGCTGAGACAGGTGGATCACCTGTGGCTGGTAGTTCAAGACTAGCCTGACTTACATGAAGAAATCCTGCCTCTACTAAAAATATAAAATTAGCCAGGCATGGTGGCACATGCCTGGAATCCCAGCTACTTGAGAGGCTAAGGCAGGAGAATCACTTAAACCTGGGAGACAGAGGTCATTGTGAGCCGAGATCACACCATTGCCCTCTAGCCTGTGCAAGAAGAGTGAAACACCATCTCAAAAGAAACGAAAATCAAAGAAAAATAAAGAACTAAGATCTTAGAGATAATACATTGATATTAACTTATTGAATGTTATCTGTTTTAAAAATGTCAGCATTGCTTTGTAAATATATTGCTTGACATTGCAGCATTTTCAAAAGGTTAACTACACTTTTGCAGTCTTAAAATGTTTTAAATTTTCTTTCTGAGATTTTTCCACAGTTTATTAGGAAAATAAGCATAAAAGAAAAACAATAGAAATGCTTTGTTGTGGCCGGGCATGGTGGCTGACATCTATAATCCCAGCACTTTGGGAGGCTGAGGCAGGTGAATCACGAGGTCAAGAGATCCAGACCATCCTGGTCAACAAGGTGAAACCCCATCTCTACTAAAAATACAAAAATTAGCTGGGCATGGTGGTGCATGCCTGTGGTCCCAGCTACTCAGGAGGCTGAGGCAGGAGAATTGCTTGAACCCAGGAGGCAGAGGTTGTGGTGAGCTAAGATCATGCCATTGCACTCCAGCCTGGGTAACAAGAGCAAAACTCCGTCTCAAAAAAAAAAAAAATGTTTTGTTGTAAAGGTGACTTAACAGATAAGTTTAAATATAGGGAATTTGGCACTGTGTTGAATGTCTCATTATTAGCACATAAGTGATCTTAAATAAATGTCTAGTGCATTAGACACTCTTTAAGACAAAGTTATCAGAGCTCTGCTTCCAAGGACAGGCTGGCAACATATTTCAGGAAGGATGTGATGATTCTAATGTAGCCTTTGAGCTATGAGAGCAATACAGTAGTGAAGACTCATGAACATTGTTTCCTTTCTGTCTCCCCCTTAAGCCCCAGAAATCTTAGGGGACAAGAAGAAAAGTAAAGCCTCTGCTGCATATTTTTCAGGCACCATACAGCATAAAAGGGCAGAATGATACTACAAACTTTGGCTAATAAAACAAACTGACACAATTAAATGACTACTGAAAATAAACATTGTGGTTTCAAAGATTTGTTGATGACTTAGGGTGAAGTTTTCATATTATGCACCTGCTTAATGTGGGATGATTCCTTTCTTTTGTTTATTTAATAAGTATTTGTTAAGTACCTGTGTCCACTAGGCACTATTTTAGGTGCTGGTGCTTCTGTGCTAGACAGAGCCCCTGCACTCATACAGTTCTCACTTTGTGGGTTAGGATGCAGACAGCAAATCAGTAAACAGACACAAATACATGACACAATTTCAAATGCCAGGTGTTTAAAGCATTCCACCTGATTTTTCTGAAGGAAAGGGCAAATAACTTTCTGCTGGCTTAGATCTGTGCTGACTAGGACACAGATCTTACAAACTATGATTTGTAAGAAACTATGGTTACTCAGAAATACACAGGAGTATTTATATTTTTATTATAAATATACAATCAATAAGGGCCCTGGGCATTTGATTTTTATTTTATTTCAATGATAAAATGGGTCTAGTAATGTTAGTTGTCATAGTTACTAGTGATGATTTAATGTTAGTGAATTTACTTCACATTTAGCATAGGAAAAGTATGGATTTATTATTTGTGAATTAGAAACAGAATAAAACCTAATTAAATTACTTGTCCTGGTGTAAGAATCAGCATATGTGAATTATTTTGCATTTGCTGAATTATGAAGTTCTTAACAAAATGAGAGGTATAAAGGCCCACGGCAATGGTTCTTAAACTTCACTGTGTACTTAGGATTACCCATGAACACTGATAAAAGGCAGATTGCAGGGCTCAGACATAGCACATTCTGATTCTTTTATGTGTTGACTATTGCCCAGGAATCTGGGTTTTCAATAAGCATCCTGAGTGATTCTAATAAAGATGGTCCTGGAACCCCACAGAGACTCTCTTGTTGGGTTGTATCAGATATATATGAGTTGATTTTTCTTTTATTTTTCAATGACACTCAAGCAACTGCAGGAACAATTTTAAGTACTCTGACATAAGTATCTAGGAACCAGTAGTGGAATATATTCTATACAAAAGTAATAGAGTAGCTTTATGCCATAAGACCAAAGTTCCTGGCTCCTGTCCTAGAATAATGTAGTATTGTTTAGTTGATTAAGAGGTGGACACTAACCAAAAAAGATAAATATGTATAGAATTAGAGAAATACCATCAGAAGGATGGAGTCTCACAGTGCCTGGAATTTTCAAAATCATCTATCAGAGTAATAATTTTAAATGTGCCACAAAGAAATACCATAATCCAAAGAAGTTATACATTCATTTGCTTAACTTTCATCCATGAAAATCTTTATATAATTACTGCTTATTCTTTTGAAATTGTTTCCTACTGTGTAGTTTGTAAAAGCTCAAAATAGATCAAAACTAGTTGTTACCCTACTTAATCCTGTAAACACAAAACTCTGTTAAGGCTTTTAGGTGAAGTAAGCCCAAATATAGGCTATGTTCTGTCATGTATGACTAAAATAAAACTTCAGCCTAAGGAAACCCTTTTTGTAGACATTATTGGTACTACAAAAGTACAAAAGTTAGCTGGTGTGGTGGCACGCAGAGACTGTATCTCCGTGCTGCCTACTCTAGGTGGAAGTATGTTCCCACCACACATCTTTAATGGTTTGAAATGGTGTTCCAATTTTTCCTTCAGTTTGTATGCTCTGCCAGCTGTATGCTTCCTCTGCATGTTTCCAAAGTGAAGATAATGAAAAAATCTTTTTTTCTAACACTGTATTAATAGAGAAATCTGTATTTTTGGATTAATACTCTTTAATAAGAACCTAACTCAATAGATTGCTCTCTACTTGATTACAATTCCCACTGAAACACTTCCCCAGGTTGACTGAAGGTCCAGGTTTTTCTTATTCTTCCTTCCATTCTCTATTCAGTTTCAGTTGAGAATCTACCAAACTAAGATTACATTGACCACTCAATTGTAGGCAGAAAGGGACTGCATTGATTAGTTCAACTGCCTCCTTTTCAAAGAAACTAAAGCCCATGGACCGATTTACCAAAGTGGGTGTATTCTTCTTATCTGTGCTGTCCTATTGTTCAAGATCCCGGACTAGTCATAAAGCAAATGGTAGCTGATGGGAATTTCTGGAATGGGTTTAGGTGTGAGGAGGACAAAGGTCTAGTGGCAAGGTCAGCTCTGGAGGTAGGTTACTTGGATTCCAATCTACTTAGTTGTGTGTTCTTGGGCAAATTACATAACTTTTCTGAGCCTCAATTTATTTGAAAGATGGTGTATAATGGTATCTAGCTCACAGCGTAATTGTGAGGATTATTGAGCTATGCTACCAAAAGTATTAAAATACGCGGTTAAACTCCCTGTAAACACTATTTTTACCCGAATCACAAACTGCCAAACCCTTAAGTCTTGAGCTCCCAAGCGGAATTAGGAACCCTCCTGTGGCATTCCTCTTCTAAAAGTCTGCTGAACAAAAGTTGATGTTGCATTTTCAAAGAGCTCAAATGGATTACTTTTATGAAGTTCGGGACAAATGAATTACACATATATATGACCCTCCCTCAACACCCAGAAGGTATGTGGACACGCAGAATTCAAAAGTCTGAGGGTGACTATGCTCAGGGGGTGAAGGGATGCTTAGAAACCGCCTCTTGGAGAAGGAAGGCAGGACGTTCAATAAGAGCGGCTGGCGACCAGAGAACTGAACTTTAACCAACAAAGGTGAGTCGGTCTCCCTGCGACCACAGGCCTCCAACCCAGGAACACCTCGCTCCACCTGGAAGGCCCAGGTGCAGCTGGAGGGGGACTGAAAGGGTCAGACCACGGGATTGTTCTCAACTTTGGGCTTTATACAAAGCACTTTCAAAGACAAAGGGGCTTTTCAGCTAGGTTTGGTTCACCGTCCTCCTCCTCCCAGGCCCAAGCTTGGTCCCCAATGTCCCCAGCCATGCTTGGGACGTCCCTCACTTTGCTCCTTTTTTGGGGGGCCACTGCCCACCCCTAGGTTGCCTGCCGTCCCTCCTAGAGAGAGGTGGATGGCCGTGACATTCCAGGGAGAACAAAGGGAGGAGTGAGGGGGCAAAGACGCCCTTCTAAAGTTTCACCCTGGAAAGGCATCCCACTCTGCCTGCGAGGCGCCCTCAGACTACAGCCTTTCGTGAGCCTCCTCCCTTCGCCCCGCCGCTCGGCATGGGGGAGGGGAGATGTGCGGCCGGCGCCCTCTAATTGGCTGCCGCATCAGGGTTCCATGCCCCGATTGTGCCGTAGGCGGCCTTCGGCGCCTGTGTGCACAAAGTGGGAAACCGGCGTTGGGAGTTGCTGGAAGTCGGAGGCGGGGCAGTGGTCACTCGCAGTGAGCGCGGGCAGCGGCTGGGCGCAAAGTGGAGAGCAGTCCCTAGTTTAAGCCTTTCCGTCGCCCTCCGGCACCGCCAGTATCACGGACTCCACCCTGCCGCGGCCCCTCGGCGTCGCGGTGCAGCTGCCACTCGACCAGGTGGGTTCAGGTACCGTGAGGCACCCAGGCGTCGGGCACATGCCCTCGCCGCCCTTTGCGGCCCTGGTGCTGCCAGACCGGGGGCCTGGGAGAGGGGTGGGGACTGGAGCCCGCCGCTGCTGGAAGGGAGGGGGAGACAAGCCTGTCCCGTTGACCTGTCGCTCCCACCGGCCTCCTCCCTGCCTCCGCGGCGTGCGCCCCAGACCCCCATCCGCCGCCCAGGGCCGGGGTGGTCCGGGCGTTGGTGCCGGCGACCGCCCCGGGGAGGGTCTTCATGTAGACTTGAGGGTGTGCGTGCTGGTCCCTGCCCTCTGCCTCAGCAGGGCTGGGACTCAGCCGTTGGGTCCCTTCGGGTGCACAGGCTGGGATGTAGACTTAGCGGAAGGCTGTGCTCCGGAGAGGCCGGCGTGGTGGTGCCTGCCCAGCGGGTGGCTCTGAACGATTCCCAGAAAGGCTGAGGCGTGGGTCTAGGTGTGAACGGTGCATTGGAGATGGCGTCGATGGGTGCAAGGGGCACAGAGAAGCTTAAGTGTTACTGCACTTTGGCGACAGTTTGGGTTGGAGTGTGGTTTAAGGGAGACAGAGGCAACAGTTTCGGGAAAGGCCGAGGTTATGAAGAAAAGTGCGACGGAGTTATCCCCAGGATTCTAGCTGAGAAAGATGCAGCCTTGTAGATAGAAGCAGCCACCCTTACCTCCTGGCTTAACCCTCAAGAAAGCACTTGGCATTATTCAGGGAAGGGTGGCATTTAAATGAGGCCAATTGAGTTTGATGGTTAAAGGGTCTAAGGATTACTGAGAAATCAACAATAATGTGCAGGAAAAGCAGCGCCATTTTTATTCAGCATGGTCTGCCTACCTGGCTGGCTGGCTGGACTGAGGAGGAGCAGGTTCAGAACACACTGGGAAAGTTCCTATATAAGGTAAGATGACAAGTAAACAGGCCATTATTTAACAAACAAAACGGCCTTTTATAAAATATGCATTATACCAATTCACACTCACCAAGATGCCTATAATCAAAAAGATAGTAACGGTTGACAAGAATGTAAAGAAACTGGAACCCTCACACATTGCTGGTGAGAATGTAAAATAATACAGTCACTTTGGAAGACAGTTCCTCAAAATGTGAGGTATAGTTATCATATGAATCAGTAATTCCACTCCTAGGTATGCACACAAAAGAACTAAAAACAGATCTACACAAAAGCTTCTATGCAAGTGTTCACAGCAGCATTATTTATACTTGCATAAAACATGAAAACAACCCAAATATCCATCAACACCAGACAGACAAATAAAATGTGGTATATCCAAATAATGGAAAAATATTTGGAAATTAATTAAAAATGCATGGTGATATACAAAGATAGATAAACCTTGAAAACATGCTAATGAAAGAAGTCAGACACAAAGACCACAAGTCATCTGACTGCACCTGCATACAGTGTCTAGAATAGGCAAATCTATAGAGACAGACAGTAGGTGAGTGGTTGCTTAAGGCTGAGAGATTTGGGAAAAATAGGGAGTGACTGTGAATGGGTGTAAGATTTCTTTTTGTGATGGACATGTTACAGATTAGACAGTGGTGATAGCTGTACAACTGTGACTATATTAAAACCATTGAATTATTCAGCAAAGAAAGCTTGGAAGTATTTTGTTGGGAGAATTCAGCATAAGATTTAAGGAAGTTGTTGATGCCGGGTGTGGGAGTTAGGTAGAGTTAGGTGATTGCTCTAGCCCCAAGCTAAAGGTAGTTGACTGTGGAAATTTCGCTTACAATTGTTTGTAGTACTTAACCAAGAAGTAAGTGTTTGCACTTTACAAGGCATACTGGTTCACTGTCCTTAGCTGGAATGTGTGCATGTTGTTTAGTCTTAGGGGATTTCATTTATAATACAGATTCTCTCTTATCCAGACTGCTTTTCCTAGCAGCAAGCTGGAAACCTGACATTAGGGTACAGGCTGCCGTGTGCTTTACTCTTTTAAATAAACTTATGCGGAACGAGTGTCAAATACAAAATAATTAAATAGAAAAAAATAAATAATTCTTCCTTCTGTTGAAATCTCTTATTGCAGTCATGCCCACCTATCTTTAACAGCAGTTATAATGTGTATCCTGCGAATAAAGTATTGGTAGTGAAATTAATCTTGTATTTGAATAAAATACTGTTCTCTGTTTGTTAATAAACTGATCAGAATTTAGTGTTTTTCATCTTCTCAGTCCTGTGGAAGATCATCGCTGTTTTCCACCCTGACGTGCGGTGTAGCATGTCACACTCCTGATTTAAACAGGTTGCTGCCAGTGTATCAGCAAATGCAGGGTAGGTGTCTGGAAAAAAAATATATTGCTGATAAGGAGCAAGGGAGATAGCCATATACATTTACATTTCTTTTAGGGAGACCGGCATGTGTTCACAATCTCTCTTTCTCAAGGCAGAACGCTGGCCCTCAGTGCCTCTTTCTGCTTCTCCTTGTTCAGACCACTGAGGACTGCCCCTGTCCTGTCTGACTCCTCCTGCTGTGGTGAGCAATATAGAAAGGCTGAGGATTGATATTATTTGGCTCCATA
>CM038413.1:36872418-36936820 GCA_021498475.1 Saguinus midas | reverse complement strand
CCAAATCAAGTCAAGTACTGCAATTCCTCAACCATTGTGATGAGATGTTTCATGATCTATTTCACTCCTATTTCCCATCTAAAAATTCCTTTAGGGGATTCATTATCTTTCCATGGAGTTGCAATATGGCACTTTGAAAGATTTGCAGTTTTAACTATATAAGTGCAATGCCAATGTTTTACTTCAGCTGGTAGTTTACAATTTTTCTGAAACACAGATTTGAATTAGCTTTATTGTGGAAGCTGGTGTGCAGCACTCAGACTCACAGCTAGTCAAGTCATCTCATTGGCCCTTTAGTATCTACAACATGATACAGCTCTACTGCTCTTCCAAAAGTCATTGACATAAGTATCACCATCTCCATTTTACAAATGAGGCAATTAAATAAATTAAATATGATGTGTTCATTCAACAAACATTTATAGAGTGTCTGTTCTGAGGAAATTGGGGATACAGCAGTGGACAAAACAGCTATTCTGGAATTTCTATTCTTAAGGAAACAGTCCAAGTAATACAATAAATAAGAATGTTGCAGTAAAGAAGTGCTTTATGAAAATCTATCATCTAAAATCTTAAATAAAGGATGACAAGATGACAAGGTGAACAAAGACAAAATTACAATTTCAGCCTAAGCAAATCAGATACCAGAGCTGCAAACTGAAACTTAAAAAGCTGAGGCGGTATATGGCATGTGCTGCTGGCAGCACCTACACTAAAATTGGGATGCTACACAGAATTCAGCAAAACAGCACAAAATGACCAGCAAAGGGGTGCAGCATTACGTAGATTTTTTTCTTTGTGGCTGCTTTTGGAAATCAAATAAAGACAGATTTGAGGTACAAAATATAAAATAGAAATTTAGCTGGACGTGCTGGTGTGAACCTGCAACTCCAGCTACTTGAAGGGCATTGCAGGAAAATCTTGAACCCAGAAGGCAGGTGTTGAAATAAGCAAAATCGCTGTACACCTGGATAATGTGACAAGAGGAAACAGTACGTCATAAATAAAGGTTGGGGGACAAGTGGAGTCACCTGAAACATGGTTTTGTGACGATAGCACACATTCATCTGTCTGATTGCTTTTCTTTTTTTTATGTGAGGTGAATTTTAACCTGGATACTCAGCTGACCTCTATCTTGTGACTTCAGGTGACACAACCTCGGCCTCCCAGAGTGCTAAGATTGCTGGCATGAGTCACAGTGCTGAAATTTCTCTGATTTCTTTTTAACAATAAAGTCCCCAAACACGGAGACTCGGAGACTGTCATTCAGGCCCTGGAAAAAAGGTGGGCGGATCATGAGAAGTTGTGAGTCAAGACCACCAACATGGTGAAACCGTCTTTAAAATTAAAACAAAATTTGGTTTGGCAGCTGCTCAGCCTGTAATCCCAGCACTTAGAATTCCCAGGCAGGCAGATCATGAGGTCACAGGTTCTGGCCTCAAAGACACAGAACATGCAACAAAAAAAATATAAAACACAGACATGGAGGAACACAACACTCTACAAAATTCTTGATAAACAGCAAACAAAATGAAAAGATTCTTAATTTTTTCTTGAGCTGCAAAAGCAAATGATTTGACATTACATAAAATTAACTAGAAAGACAAACATAAGCCTGTGCATAAAAACAGAAGAAAACAGGAAAAATTGAACTGGTGGCATGCTTCATGCAAAACACCAAAACATTGAACACAAAATAGACATGGGACAATCAAATAGCTTCTGAGGCAGAAACAGCACAGGTGTACAACCATCAGTGGTCTTTGTTTCACAGACAAAGGGCTGATATCAGATTTCAAAAACTCAAACAGATTTCAGAGAAAATAAACAAGATCAAAAGTGGAAAAGGTTGAACAGAAACTTTGAAAAGAAGACATACATGAGGCAAAAACTATGAAAAAGTGCTACTCAGGTTTAAAATGCAAACAAACCACATTGAGAACACTCAGCTTGAACACATTAAAAAACACAGTGCTAATGTGGAGTCACCTATACTGTTTATGAAATTGCAACCTGAAGACTTGCATTTCAAACCTAGAAATTTTTTGACCAGTTTTACTTTTTAAAAGTATAAATGTTACAAGCATGCACATCATTGCAGACACAATGCAAAACCTGGAATAAAAATGCTCAGTGCTGGCTGGGAAAAGTGCATTTCACCCATGTTTTATGAGCAATCATGATTTTTCCATGACATGGATGAACTGGAGACTCATTCTCAGAAACTGCAAAGAACAGGTGCTGCATTCTCATCTTGAAAATCACTGGACACAGAGACAGTCATTCACTGACTGTTAAATGAACATGTAACCTTGAAAACATTAAAAACAGAAACACACTGATTTGGTTATGCAACTATCTTTAAGCTGCAAATTTCACCATAATGCTAAAAAAAAAAAAAAAAAATATAAACAAAAAAACATTAAAAGCTGAGGGGGTATGGCATGTGCTCGCTTCAGCACCTACACTAAAATTGATGCTACAGAATTCTGGCATAAAAAGCAAAAAACCAGCAGGTGCAGCATTATATTATATTTTTTCTTCTTGTGGCTGCTTTGTTGAAATCAAATAAAGACAGATTTGAGGTACAAAAAAAATACAAAATTAGCTGGACGTGTTGCGGACATCTGCAACCAGCTACTTGAAGGGCATTGCAATCATCGCTTGAACCCAGAAGGCAAATGTTGCAATAAGCAAAATCTACATGGGTGACAAGAGGAAACATTATCATAAGAAAGGCCCAGGGTTGGAGTCACCTGGGACCTGGTTAATTGCACACACTCATCTGTCTGATTGCTTTTTTTCTCTTTTTTTTAGGTGAATTTTAACCTGGATACTCAGGCTGACCTCTATCTTGTGACTTCAGACCCACCAACCTCGGCCTCCCAGAGTGCTGCTGGGTGAGTCACAGTAGTGCACAGTCTCTCTGATTTTTTAACAATAAAGTCAACCGCCAAACACGGAGACTCACAGGAGACTGTCATTCAGGCCTGGAAAAAAGTGGCGGATCATGAGAAGTTGAGTTCAAACCGCCAACCAACATGGTGAAACCCATTTTAAAACACAATTTGGTTTGAGCTCTGCTCAGGCCTGTTAATCCCAGTACTTAGAATGCCAGCAGGCAGAACATAAGGTCACAGTTGAGACTGGCCTCAAGACACAGCAAACACCCTATAAAACATATAAACAGAAACATAAAAGCTGAGGCAGGTATGTGTGCTCAGCACCTACACTAAAATTGGGATGCTACACAGAATTCTGGCATAACTGCAGCAAAATGACCAGCAAAGGTGCAGCATTGTATATTATTTTTTCTTTTGTGGCTGCTTTGTTGAAATCAAATAAACAGATTTGAGGTACAAAAAATAAAAAATACAAGTTAGCTGGACGTGGTGTGGACATCTGCAACCAGCTACTTGAAGGGCATTGCAGGAAAATCGCTTGAACCCAGAAGGCAAAGGTTGCAATAAGCAAAAATCGCACTGTTACACCCTGGCCATGGTGACAAGAGGAAACATACATCATAAAGAAAGGCGGGGGGTGGAGTCACCTGGGACCTGGTTTTGTTAATTGCACACTCATCTGTCTGATTATTTTTTCTCTTTTCTTATGTGAGGTGATTTTAACCTGGATACTCAGGCTGACCTCTAACTCATGTTCAGGTGACCCACCTCGGCCTCCCAGAGTGCTAAGATTGCTTGTGAGTCACAGTGCTGGCACAGTCTCTCTGATTTCTTTTAACAAAAGTCTGCTGGCAACACGGAGACTCAGGAGACTGTCATTCAGGCACCTGGAAAAAGGCGGGATCATCAGTTGAGTTCAAAACCCACCCGACCAACATGGTGAAACCCCATTTTAAAATGAAAACACAATTTGGTTTGAGCTCTGCTGCTCAGGCCTGTAATCCCAGCACTTAGAATGCCCAGGGGCAGAAGTGTCACAGGTTGAGACTGGCCTCAAAGACACAGCACAGCCGCTCTCTATAAACATATAAACAGAAAAACTTAAAAAGCTGAGGCGGTATGGCATGCTCGCTCAGCACCTACACTAAAATTGATGCTACACAGAATTCAGCAACCACAGCACAAATGACCAGAAAAGGTGTGCAGCCTTATATTATTTTTTCTTTTTCCTGCTTTGTTGAAATCAAATAAAGACAGATTTGAGGTACAAAAATAAAATACAAAGTTAGCTGGATGGTGGTGTGGACACTGCAACTAGCTACTTGAAGGGCATTGCAGGAAAATCGCTTGAACCCAGAAGGCAAATGTTGCAATAAGCAAAATCGCATTACACCCTGGCCATGGTGACAAGAAACACTATCATAAAGAAAGGAGTGGGTTGGAGTCACCTGGGACCTGGTTTTGTTACAATTGCACACTCATCTGTCTGATTGCTTTTTCTCTTTTTTTTGTGAGGTGAACCTGGATACTCATCTGACCTCCATCTTGTCTTCCTGACCCACCAACCTCGGCCTCCCAGAGTGCTAAGATTGCTGGCATGAGTCACAGTGCTGGCACAGTCTCTGATTTCTTTTTAACAATAAAGTCAACCGGCCAAACAGAGACTCACAGGAGACTGTCATTCAGGCACTGGAAAAAAGGTGGATCATGAGAAGTTGAGAGTTCGAAACCGCCCAACCAACATGTGAAACCCCATTTTAAAACCACAATTTGGTTTGAGCTCCACTGCTCAGGCCTGTAATCCCAGCACTTGAATGCTGGGCAGATGTGAGGTCACAGGTTCGAGACTGGCCTCAAAGACACAGAAAAGCCCTCTCTATAAAAACATATAAACAGAAAACTTAAAAGCTGAGGCGGTATGGTGCTGCTTCAGAAGCACCTACACTAAAATTGGGATGCTACACAGAATTCCGGCATAAACAGCAAAATGACCAGCAAAGGTGCAGCATTACGTAATTATTTTTTCTTTTGTGGCTGCTTTGTTGAAATCAAATAAAGACAGATTTGAGGTACAAAATATAAAGAGCTGGACGTGGTGTGGACATCTGCAACTCCAGCTACTTGAAGGGCATTGCAGGAAAATCGCTTGAACCCAGAAGGCAAATGTTGCAATAAGCAAAATCGCACTGTTACACCCTGGCCATGGTGACAAGAGGAAATATCATAGAAAGGCGGGGCTGGGGTTGAGTCACCTGGTACCTGGTTTTGTTTCACACACTCATCTGTCTGATTTTTTTCTCTTTTTTTTATGTGAGGTGATTTTAACCTGGATACAGCTGACCTTTCTTGTGACTTCAGGTGACACCACCTCGCCTCCCAGAGTGCTAAGATTGCTGGCGTGAGTCACAGTGCTGGGAAGTCTCTGATTTCTTTTTAACAATAAAGTTGGCCAAGCAAAGACAGAAGACTGTCATTCAGGCCCTGGAAACAAGGTGGCTCATGAGAAGTTGAGTTCAGATCGCCCAACCAACATGGTGAAACTTTTTAAAACAAAAACAATTTGGTTTGGGCTACTGCTCAGGCCTGTAATCCCAGCACTTAGAATGCCCAGAGGCAGATTGAGGTCACAGGTTTGAGACTGGCCTCAAAGACACAGCCACTGCCCTATAAAAAATATATAACAAAAACATAAAAAGCTGAGGTATGGCATGTGCTGCGCACCTACACTAAAATTGGGATGCTACACAGAATTCTGGCATACAGCACAAAAAACCAGCAAAAATGCAGCATTATAATTATTTTTTCTTTGTTGAAATCAAATAAAGACAGATTTGAGGTACAAAAATAAAAATAGTTAGCTGGACATGGTGGTGTGGACATCTGCAACAGCTACTTGAAGGGCATTGCAGACATCGAACCCAGAAGGCAAATGTTGCAATAAGCAAAATCGCACTGTTACACCCTGGCCATGGTGACAAGAGGAAACACTATCATAAAGAAAGGCAGCCAGGTGGGTCACCTGGACCTGGTTTTGTTACGATTGCACACTCATCTGATTGCTTTTTTTTTCTTCTTGTGAGGTGAATTTTAACCTGGATACTCACTGACCTCATCTTGACTCAGTGACCCACCTCAACCTCCCTGAGTGCTAAGATTGCGTGAGTCACAGTGCCAGCACAGTCTCTGATTTCTTTTTAACAATAAAGTCTGCTGGCCAGAACAGGAGACTGTCATTCAGGCTGGAAAAAAGGCAGGATCATGAGAAGTTGCGAGTTTGAGACCCCCGACCAACATGGTGAAACCCTGTCTTTAAAACAAACAACAATTTGGTTTGGCTCTGCTCAGGCCTGTAATCCCAGCATAGAATGCCAAGGCAGGCAGATTGTGATGTCACAGGTTCAAAACTGGCCTCGAAAGACACAGCCTCCCTTAAAAACCTAAACAGAAAACATAAAAAAAAAGCTGAGGCGGTATGGCATGTGCTTGCTTCAGCAGCACCTACACTAAAATTGGGATGCTACACAGAATTCAGCTTAAACACAGCAAAAAATGACCAGCAAAGGGGCAGCATTGTAGATATTTTTCTTTTGTGGCTGCTTTGTGGAAATCAAATAAAGACAGATTTGAGGTACAAAATATAAAATAGAAAGTTAGCTGGACGTGTGGTGTGGACATCTGCAACTCCAGCTACTTGAAGGGCATTGCAGGAAAATCGCTTGAACCCAGAAGGCAAATGTTGCAATAAGCAAAAATCACACTGTTACACCCTGGCCATGGTGACAAGAGGGAAACACTATCATAAAGAAAGGCGGGCTAGTGTGAGTCACCTGGTACCTGGTTTTGTTACGATTGAACACACTCATCTGTCTAATTTCTTTTTTTTTCTCTTTTTTTATGTGAGGTGATTTTTAACCTGGATACTCAGGCTGACCTCGAACTCATGACCTCAGGGACCCACCAACCTCAGCCTCCCAGAGTGCTAAGATTGCTTGCATGAGACACAGTGCCGGCACAGTCTCTGTGATTTCTTTTTATAACAATAAAGTCTGCCGGCCAAAACGGAGACTCACAGGAGACTGTCATTCAGGTGTGGAAAAAAGGCAGATCATGAGAAGTTGCGAGTTCGAGATTCGCCTGACCAACATGGTGAAACCCCATCTTTAAAATAAAACAATTTTTTGGCTCTGGTGCTCAGGCCTGTAATCCCAGTATCTAGAATGCTGAGGCAGGCAGAATGTGATGTCACAGGTTCAAGACTGGCCTCGAAAGACACAGCACACTCCCTTTAAAAACCTATAAACAGAAAACATAAAAAGCTGAGGCGGGTATGGCATGTGCTCATGCAGCACCTACACTAAAATTGGGATGCTACACAGAATTCAGCTTAAACACAGCAAAAAATGACCAGCAAAGGGGCAGCATTGTAGATATTTTTCTTTTTGTGGCTGCTTTGTGGAAATCAAATAAAGACAGATTTGAGGTACAAAATATAAAATAGAAATTTAGCTGGACGTGTGGTGTGGACACCTGCAACTCCAGCTACTTGAAGGGCATTGGAAAATCGCTTGAACCCAGAAGGCAGGTGTTGCAAAAAGCAAAATTGCACTGTCACCCTGGCATAATGACAAGAAAACAGTATGTCATAAAAAGGCGGGCCAGAAGTGGAGTCACCTGGACCTGGTTTTATACATTGCACACTCATCTGTCTGATTCTTTTTCTTTTTTTTTTTTATGTGAGGTGAATTTTAACCAGGATACTCACACTGACCTCTGCCTTGTGACTCCAGGCGACACACCCACCTCAGCCTCTCAGAGTGCTAAGATTGCTGTGAGTCACAGTGCTGGGAAATTTTCTCTGATTTCTTTTAACAATAAAGTCTGGCCAGAGACACAGGAGACTGTCATTCAGGCCCTGGAAAACAACCAGGTGGATCATGAGAAGTTCAATTGAGATCCGACAACCAACATGGTAAACTTTTAAACCAAAAACACAATTTGGTTTGAACTATGCTGCTCAAGCCTGTAATTCCAGCACTTAGAATGCAGGCGGGCAGAATGTGAGGTCACAGGTTTGAGACTGGCCTCAAAGACAAGACACTGCCTCTATAAAAATATAAACAAAAAAAAAGCTGAGGCGGGTATGGCATGTGCTTCAGCAGCCTACACTAAAATTGGGATGCTACACAGAATTTCCTGCAGCGCAAAAATGACCAGCAAAGGTGCAGCATTGCATAATTATTTTTTCTTTGGCTGCTTTGTTGAAATCAAATAAAGACAGATTTGAGGTAAAAATAAAAATACAAAGTTAGCTGGATATGGTGGACACTGCAACCAGCTACTTGAAGGGCATTGCAGGAAAATCTTGAACAGAAGGCAAATGTTGCAATAAGCAAAAATCGCACTGTTACACCCTGGCCATGGTGACAAGAGAAACACTATGTCATAAAGAAAGGCGCCAGGTTAGTCACCTGGTTTGTTTACGATTGACACACACTCATCTGTCTGATTTTTTTTCTTTTCTTATGTGAATTTTAACCTGGATACTCAGGCTGACCTCTATCTTGTGACTTCACACCCACCAACCTCAGCCTCCCTGAGTGCTAAGATTGCTGGCGTCACTGGCACAGTCTCTGATTTCTTAACAATAAAGTCAACCGGCCAAACAGAGACTCACAGAGACTGTCATTCAGGTGCCTGGAAAAAAGATCATGAGAAGTTGCAGTTGGAAACCGCCAACCAACATGGTAAAACCCCATTTTAAAACAAAACACAATTTGGTTTGAGCTCCGCTGCTCAGGCCTGTAATCCCAGCACTTGGAATGCTGGTGGCAGAACAGGTCACAGGTTGAGACTGGCCTCAAAGACACAGCACAAGCCTCTCTAAAACATATAAACAGAAAAACTTAAAAAAGCTGAGGCGGTATGGCATGTGCTCGCTGCAGCACCTACACTAAAATTGGGATGCTACACAGAATTCCACACAGCGCAAAAATGAGCAAAAGGTGTGCAGCATTATATTATTTTTTCTTTTGTGGCTGCTTTGTTGAAATCAAATAAAGACAGATTTTACAAATAAAAATTAGTTAGCTGGTGGTTTTGGACATCTGCAACTAGCTACTTGAAGGGCATTGCAGGAAAATCGCTTGAACCCAGAAGGCAAATGTTGCAATAAGCAAAAATCGCACTGTTACACCTGGCCATGGTGACAAAGACATACTTCAAAAGGCGGAGGTGGAGTCACCTGGACCTGGTTTTGTTACGATTGAACACACTCATCTGTCTAATTTCTTTTTTCTCTTTTTTGTGAGGTGATTTTAACCTGGATACTCAGGCTGACCTCGAACTCGTGACCTCAGGTGACCCACCACCTCAGCCTCCCAGAGTGCTAAGATTGCTGGCGAGTCACAGTGCCTGACTCTCTGATTTCTTTTAACAATAAAGTCTGCCGAACTCTGAAACTGTCATTCAGGTGCATGGAAACAAGGCGGATCATGAGAAGTTGGTTGAGATTCAACATGGTGAAACCTCTTTAAAATGAAACAACAATTTGGTTTGGCTCTGCTCAGGCCTGTAATCCCAGCACTTAGAATGCCAGGCAGATTGTGATCACAGGTTCAAGACTGGCCTCAAAGACACAGCACAGCCGCTCCTATAAAAACATATAAACAGAAAAACATAAAAAGCTGAGGGGTATGGCATGTGCTTGCTTCAGCAGCACCTACACTAAAATTGGGACTACACAGAATTCCAGCTTAACACAGCACAAAATGACCAGCAAAGGGTGCAGCATTACGTAATTATTTTTTCTTTTGGCTGCTTTGTGGAAATCAAATAAAGACAGATTTGAGGTACAAAATAAAAATAGAAAGTTAGCTGGACGTGGTGTGGACACCTGCAACTCCAGCTACTTGAAGGGCATTGCAGGAAAATCGCTTGAACCCAGAAGGCAGGTGTTGCAATAAGCAAAATCGTGCTACACCTGGCATGGTGACAAGAGGAAACAGTACATCATAAATAAAGGTGGGCCAGGTGGAGTCACCTGGAAGTTTGTTATTGCACACACTCATCTGTCTGATTGTTCTTTTTTATATGTGAGGTGAATTTTAACCTGGATACTCAGGCTGACCTCTATCTTGACTTCAGGTGACCCACCACCTCGGCCTCCCAGAGTGCTAAGATTGCTGGCGTGAGTCACAGTGCACAGTCTCTCTGATTTCTTTTAACAATAAAGTCTGGCCAGCAAACACGGAGACTCGGACTGTCATTCAGGCCTGGAAAAAGGCGGGATCATGAGAAGTTGCGAGTTCGAGATCCGCCCAACCAACATGGTGAAACCCTTCTTTAAAACACAATTTGGTTTGTGCTCAGGCCTGTAATCCCAGCACTTAGAATGCAGGCAGGCAGATGTGAGGTCACAGGTTGAGACTGGCCTCAAAGACACAGCAGCACTCCTATAAAAAATATATAAACAAAAAAACATTAAAGCTGAGGCAGTATGGCATGTGCTCGCTTCAGCACCTACACTAAAATTGGGATGCTACACACATTCAACATACAGCACAAAATGACCAGCAAAGGTGCAGTTATTTTTTTCCTTTGGCTGCTTTTGAAATCAAATAAAGACAGATTTGAGGTACAAAAATAAAAATACAAAGTTAGCTGGACGTGGTGGACATCTGCAACCAGCTACTTGAAGGGCATTGCAGGAAAATTTGAACCCAGAAGGCAAATGTTGCAATAAGCAAAAATCGCACTACACCCTGGCCATGGTGACAAGAGGAAACACTACATCATAAAGAAAGGCGGGAGTGAGGTGTCACCTGGACCTGGTTTTGATTTACACACACATCTGTCCTTTCTTCTCTTTCATAATTGGATTATCTTTTGACCAACTCACCTGATACCACCTGGCTCCAGAGGATTGGCCTTCTGAGTTTCTCTTTAAATCTCTCAACAGCTCACAAAAACACAAGACATGGTTCATGACAAGGCTGATAACATGAGAACAAAAGTAAACCACAACAAACAAAACAAAAACATTTTTTTGCACAGGAAGGCTTTGCTTCAGCAGAAAACATCAATAAACTTGGATTGCTGAAACATATCAAAGAATAAAGCTATTTATACAAAAACAGAAACAACAAAAAAAGACACGAAATGGCATGCAGGATGTTTACACTTTATTCACTTTGGAATTTAAGAGAATCACAAAAAAAGAAATAAAGGTACAAAATAAAATTAATTTTTTGAGCTGTGTTGAAACATATGAAAAGCAGTTGAAAAAATAAAAACAGGTTAAATCAAGCAAAAATCACAAGCATTTACAGCTACTTAAAAGCATTGAGGAAATTCTTGCACAAAGAAAATAAATCCTGTCATGGCTGATCTGGAAAACACTGTCAACTGGAGGACACCTGGAGCTTCCCTTTCTGGTTGAGTCAATTTTATCTTCTCTGTTTAACTCTCTTCTCAAACTCAGAACTTCAGCTGCTCCTAATTTCAGGGAACAGAGTCATTGCCAGTCAATTCTAACGCACAGCAGGAGGCATCACTCCAGACTTAAACATCAGCACAGTAAAAAACAGCTGGCTGTCACCTGAATATGCTGGCAGAACAGAAGCAGGAGAAAAACATCTACAACTTTATCTTTAAAACAGAAAAACAAAACATTTAATAAATGATTGGGCTGCTGCATGTGCGCACTGCATGACACATCACAAGGCTCAGATGGATTAAAGACAAACATAAGATGACACAAAAAATAGAAGAAAACAAAAAGTGCTGTGGCAGCTTCAGAACAAAACACCAGATTTGGCAAACAAAATAGACAAATAAATAAAACAGCTTCTGCATGGCAAAACAGCTTGTGAATGCAACCATCAGAATAGGAAAAAATTTTGCTTTGGGCTGTTGAATACAAGAATCAAACAGATTTACAGAAAAAAAAAAAAGCATTCAAAATGGGCAAAGGATATGCAGAAACTTTACGCTCATGTTGCTGATTCACCATCTGTCTTGAGATGCAAATCAAAACCTGGATAACCATCTCACACCAGTTGAAACACATTAAAAACTGGAGACACAGTGCTGGAGGTGTGGAAATTCTCTTTATTTTTTCAATAACCAGAGACAGTGTCATCAGGGACCCTGAAAGAAACAGACCCAACAACATTTGGTTCTATCAAAAAACAAAACTTTCAAAAACATGCTGAGTTTCATGAGCACTGTTTCAGTAAGCCTGGAACAACTTAAATGCCCACAGATGACTGGACTAAAAGACACATATACACCCATAAAAATATATAACAACAAAAATGATGAGTTTATGCTTTGTGGCTATGAATTGGAGAACACATTTCAGCAAACTGACACAAAACAGAAAAAGAAATACTGCATATATCTGGTGGGTGAGAAAAATATAGCACAGAAGTACAATATAAAATAGACATGCAGATCTAAATACAGAATTGCAAAAAGCAAAAAAAAGAAGGTGTCAATAGCAAAAAATGACAAAACCATAATGCAATAAAAATTAAAGAAGCGCTAGGGTGGAGTCACCTGGTACCTGGTTTTGTTGATTGAACACACTCATCTGTCTGATTTCTTTTTCTTTCTCTTTTATGTGAGGTGATTTTAACCTGGATACTCAGGCTGACCTCGTGACCTCAGGACCCACCCTCTCCCAGAGTGCTAAGATTGCTTCTGTGAGTCACAGTGCTGGCACAGTCTCTCTGATTTTTTAACAATAAAGTGCCAGCCAAACTCGGAGACAGGAGACTGTCATTCAGGCCTGGAACAAGGCAGGCGGATCATGAGAAGTTGAGTTGAGATTCACCGACCAACATGGTGAAACCCCATCTTTAAAAACAAAACAATTTGGTTTGCTCCTGCTCAGGCCTGTAATCCCAGTACTAGAATGCTGAGCAGGCAGATTGTAATCACAGGTTCAAGACTGGCCTCAGACACAGCACAGCTCCTTTAAAAAACCTATAAACAGAAAAACATAAAAAGCTGAGGGTGGTATGTGCTGCTTCGGCACCTACACTAAAATTGGGATGCTACACAGAATTCTGGCACAACAGCAAAATGACCAGCAAAGGTGCAGCATTAATTATTTTTTCTTTTTGTGGCTGCTTTGTTGAAATCAAATAAAGACAGATTTGAGGTACAAAATATAAAAATTGAAAGTTAGCTGGACGTGGTGTGGACATCTGCAACTCCAGCTACTTGAAGGGCATTGCATGACCCAGAAGGCAAATGTTGCAATAAAAAATCTGTTACACCCTGGCCATGGTGACAAGAGGAAACACTACATCATAAATAAAGGTGGGGCCAGAAGTGGAGTCACCTGGACCTGGTTTTGTTACGATTGAACACACTCATCTGTCTAATTTCTTTTTTTTCTCTTTTTTATGTGAGGTGAATTTTAACCTGGATACTCACTGACCTCTATCTTGTGACTTCACGTGACCCACCAACCTCGGCCTCCCAGAGTGCTAAGATTGCTGGCGTGAGTCACAGTGCCGGCACAGTGTCTCTGATTTCTTTTATAACAATAAAGTCTGCCAGCCAAACTCAGAGACTCACAGGAGACTGTCATTCAGGAGCATGGGAAACAAGGTGGGCAGATCATGAGAAGTTGCGAGTTCAAAATCCGACCAACATGGTGAAACCCTCTTTAAAAATGAAACACAATTTGGTTTGAGCTCCGCTGCTCAGGCCTGTAATCCCAGCACTTAGAATGCCAGGCAGGGATCTGAGGTCACAGGTTTGAGACTGGCCTCAAAGACACAGCACAGTCTGCTCCTTTAAAAACCTATAAACAGAAAAACATAAAAAGCTGAGGCGGGTATGGCATGTGCTTGCTTCAGCAGCACCTACACTAAAATTGGGATGCTACACAGAATTCTGGCTTAAACACAGCACAAAATGACCAGCAAAAATGTATTATATTTTTTCTTCCTGTGGCTGCTTTGTTGTAATCAAATAAAGACAGATTTTAGGTACAAAATAATAAAAGTAAAAATTTAGCTGGACGTGCTGGTGTGGACACCTGCAACTCCAGCTACTTGAAGGGCATAGCAGGAAAATCGCTTGGACCCAGAAGGCAGGTGTTGAAATAAGCAAAAATCACGCTGCTACACCCTGGCGATAATGACAAGAGGAAACAGTATGTCATAAATAAAGGCGGGGCCAGAAGTGGAGTCACCTGGAACCTGGTTTTGTTACGATTGCACACACTCATCTGTCTGATTGCTTTTTTTTTTCTCTTTTTATGTGAGGTGAATTTTAACCTGGATACTCACTGACCTCTATCTTGTGACTTCAGGTGACACACCCACCTCAGCCTCCCAGAGTGCTAAGATTGCTGGCATGAGTCACAGTGCCGGAAATTTTCTCTGATTTCATTTTAACAATAAAGTCGGCCGGCCAAACACAGAGACACTCAGAAGACTGTCATTCAGGCCCTGGAAAACAAGGCGGGTGGATCATGAGAAGTTGTGAGTTCGAGATCTGCCCAACCAACATGGTGAAACTTTGTCTTTAAAACGAAAACACAATTTGGTTTGGGCTATGCTGCTCAAGCCTGTAATCCCAGCACTTAGAATTCCCAGGCAGGCAGATTGTGAGGTCACAGGTTTGAGACTGGCCTCAAAGACACAGAAGTGAGTGTTCCCTATAAAAAATATATAAACAAAAACTAACATTAAAAAGGTGAGGCGGGTATGGCATGTGCTTGCTTCGGCAGCACCTACACTAAAATTGGGATGCTACACAGAATTCTGGCATAACTGCAGCACAAAAATGACCAGCAAAGGTGTGCAGCCTTACGTACTTATTTTTCTTCTTGTGGCTGCTTTGTTGAAATCAAATAAAGACAGATTTGAGGTACAAAAAAATAAAAATACAAAGTTAGCTGGACGTGGTGGTGTGGACATCTGCAACCTTAGCTACTTGAAGGGCATTGCAGGAAAATCGCTTGAACCCAGAAGGCAAATGTTGCAATAAGCAAAAATCGCACAGTTACACCCTGGCCATGGTGACAAGAGGGAAACACTACATCATAAAGAAGGCAAAGCCAGGGTTGGAGTCACCTGGACCTGGTTTTGTTATGATTGCACACACTCATCTGTCTGATTGCTTTTTTTCTCTTTTCTTATGTGAGGTGAATTTTAACCTGGATACTCATGCTGACCTCTATCTTGTGACTTCACGTGACCCACCAACCTCAGCCTCCCTGAGTGCTAAGATTGCTGGCATCAGTCACAGTGCCGGCACAGTCTCTCTGATTTCTTTTTAACAATAAAGTCAACCGCCAAACACGGAGACTCACAGGAGACTGTCATTCAGGCGCCTGGAAAAAGGCATGATCATTAGTTTGAGTTCAAAACCTGCCCGACCAACATGGTAAAACCCATTTTTAAAATGAAACACAATTTGGTTTGAGCTCCGCTGCTCAGGCCTTTAATCCCAGCACTTGGAATGCTGAGCCAGGCAGAATAAGGTCACAGGTTCGAGACTGGCCTCAAAGACACAGAAAAGCCTCTCTATTAAAAACATATAAACAGAAAAACTTAAAAAGCTGAGGCGGTATGGCATGTGCTCGCTTCGGCAGCACCTACACTATAATTCAGACGCTACACAGAATTCCGGCATAACACAGCACAAAAATGACCAGCAAAAGTGTGCAGCTTATTATATTTTTTTTGTGGCGGCTTTGTGGAGATCAAACAAAGACCGATTTGAGGTACAAAATAATAAAAATAGAAATTTAGCTGGACGTGCTGGTGTGGACACCTGCAACTTTATCTACTTGAAGGGCATTGCAGGAAAGTCGCTTGGACCCAGAAGGCAGGTGTTGAAATAAGCAAAAATCGCACTGTTACACCTGGCCATGGTGACAAGAGGAAAAATTACATCATAAATAAAGGCGGGGCCAGAAGTGGAGTCACCTGGAACCTGGTTTTGTTACGATTGCACACACTCATCTGTCTGATTGCTTTTTTTCTCTTTTTTATGTGAGGTGAATTTTAACCTGGATACTCATGCTGACCTCTATCTTGTGACTTCAGGTGACACACCCACCTCGGCCTCCCAGAGTGCTAAGATTGCTGGCGTGAGTCACAGTGCCGGCAAATTTTCTCTGATTTCTTTTTAACAATAAAGTCAACCGCCAAACACGGAGACTCACAGGAGACTGTCATTCAGGCCCTGGAAAAAAAGGCGTGCAGATCATGAGAATTTGCGAGTTCAAGATCGCCCAACCAACATGGTAAAACCCATTTTTAAAATGAAACACAATTTGGTTTGGGCTACGCTGCTCAAGCCTGTAATCCCAGCACTTAGAATTCCCAGGCAGGCAGATCGTGAGGTCACAGGTTTGAGACTGGCCTCGAAAGACACAGCACTGTTCACACCCTATAAAGAAATATATAAACAAAAAAACATTGAAATGGTGAGGCGGGTATGGCATGTGCTGGCTTTGGAAGCACCTACACTATATTGCAGACACTACACAGAATTCCGGCATAACTGCAGCACAAAAATGAACAGCAAAGGTGTGCAGCCTTATGTGATTGCTTTTTTCTCCTTGTGGCTGCTTTGTTGAAATCAAATAAAGACAGATTTGAGGTACAAAAATATAAAAATTGAAAGTTAGCTGGACGTGGTGTTGTGGACATCTGCAACTCCAGCTACTTGAAGGGCATTGCAGGAAAATCGCTTGAACCCAGAAGGCAAATGTTGCAATAAGCAAAAATCGCACTGTTACACCCTGGCCATGGTGACAAGAGGAAAACACTACGTCATAAAGAAAGGCAGGGCTAGGGGTGGAGTCACCTGGTACCTGGTTTTGTTACAATTGAACACACTCATCTGACTGCTTTCTTTTTTTTCTCTTTCTTATGTGAGGAGATTTTTAACCTGGATCCTCAGCTGACCTCTATCTTGTGACTTCAGGTGACCCACCAACCTCGGCCTCCCTGAGTGCTAAGATTGCTGGCATGAGTCACAGTGCTGGCACAGTCTCTGATTTCTTTTTAACAATAAATTGCTGACAAAGACTCACAGGAGTCTGTTATTCAGGCGCCTGGAGAAAAAGGTGGGCGGATCATGAGAAGTTGCGAGTTCGAAACCCGCCCTATCAACATGGTAAAACCCAATTTTTCAAATGAAAACATAATTTGTTTTGAGCTCCGCTGCTCAGGCCTTTAATCCCAGCACTTAGAATTCCCAGGCAGGCAGATTGTGATGTCACAGGTTCAAGACTGGCCTCAAAGACACAGAAAAGCCCGCTCTCTATTAAAAACATATAAACAGAAAAACTTAAAAGCTGAGGCGGGTATGGCATGTGCTTGCTTCGGCAGCACCTACACTAAAATTGGGATGCTACACAGAATTCTGGCTTAAACACAGCACAAAAATGACCAGCAAAGGGGTGCAGCGTTACAGTGATTTTTTTCTTTTTGTGGCTGCTTTGTTGAAATCAAATAAAGACAGATTTGAGGTACAAAATAATAAAATAGAAATTTAGCTGGACGTGGTGTGGACATCTGCAACTCCAGCTACTTGAAGGGCATTGCAGGAAAATCGCTTGGACCCAGAAGGCAGGTGTTGAAATAAGCAAAAATCGCACTGTTACACCTGGCCATGGTGACAAGAGGAAACACTACATCATAAATAAAGGCGGGGCCAGAAGTGGAGTCACCTGGAACCTGGTTTTGTTACGATTGCACACACTCATCTGTCTGATTGCTTTTTTTCTCTTTTTTATGTGAGGTGAATTTTAACCTGGATACTCATGCTGACCTCTATCTTGTGACTTCAGGTGACACACCACCTCGGCCTCCCAGAGTGCTAAGATTGCTGAGTCACAGTGCTGCACAGTCTCTCTGATTTCTTTATAACAATAAAGTCTCTGCCGGCCAAACGGAGACTCACAGAAGACTGTCATTCAGGCTCATGGAAAACAAGGCAGGTGGATCATGAGAAGTTGCGAGTTGAGACCCCACATGGTGAAACCCGTCTTTAAAATGAAACACAATTTGGTTTGAGCTCTGCTGCTCAGGCCTGTAATCCCAGCACTTAGAATTCCCAGGCAGGCAGATTGTGATGTCACAGGTTCAAGACTGGCCTCAAAGACACAGAAAAGCCTGCTCTCTATTAAAAACATATAAACAGAAAAACTTAAAAGCTGAGGCGGGTATGGCATGTGCTTGCTTTGGCAGCACCTACACTAAAATTGGGATGCTACACAGAATTCTGGCTTAAACACAGCACAAAAATGACCAGCAAAGGGGTGCAGCATTACGTAGATTTTTTTTTTTTTGTGGCTGCTTTGTGGAGATCAAATAAAGACCGATTTGAGGTACAAAATAATAAAAATAGAAATTTAGCTGGACGTGCTGGTGTGGACATCTGCAACTCCAGCTACTTGAAGGGCATTGCAGGAAAATCGCTTGAACCCAGAAGGCAAATGTTGCAATAAGCAAAAATCGCACTGTTACACCCTGACCATGGTGACAAGAGGAAACACTACATCATAAATAAAGGCGGGGCCAGAAGTGGAGTCACCTGGAACCTGGTTTTGTTACGATTGCACACACTCATCTGTCTGATTGCTTTTTTTCTTTTTTATGTGAGGTGAATTTTAACCTGGATACTCACGCTGACCTCTATCTTGTGACTTCAGGTGACACACCACCTCGGCCTCCCAGAGTGCTAAGATTGCTGGCGTGAGTCACAGTCTCTCTGATTTCTTTTTAACAATAAAGTCTGCGCCAAACACAGAGACTCACAGGAGACTGTCATTCAGGCCCCTGGAAAACAAGGCAGGTGGATCATGAGAAGTTGTGAGTTCAAGATCTGCCCAACCAACATGGTGAAACTTCGTCTTTAAAACAAAACACAATTTGGTTTGGGCTACGCTGCTCAAGCCTGTAATCCCAGCACTTAGAATTCCCAGGCAGGCAGATTGTGAGGTCACAGGTTTGAGACTGGCCTCAAAGACACAGCACTGCATGTTCCCTATAAAAATATATAAACAAAAAAATTAAAAAGCTGAGGCGGTATGGCATGTGCTCGCTTTGGCAGCACCTACACTAAAATTGGGATGCTACACAGAATTCTGGCATAACTGCAGCACAAAAATAACCAGCAAAAGGTACAGCATTGCATAATTATTTTTTTTCTTCTTGTGGCTGCTTTGTTGAAATCAAATAAAGACAGATTTGAGGTACAAAAATAAAAATACAAAGTTAGCTGGACGTGGTGTGGACATCTGCAACCTTAGCTACTTGAAGGGCATTGCAGGAAAATCGCTTGAACCCAGAAGGCAAATGTTGCAATAAGCAAAATCGCACTGTTACACCCTGGCCATGGTGACAAGAGGAAACACTACATCATAAAGAAAGGCGGGGCCAGAAGTGGAGTCACCTGGGACCTGGTTTTGTTACGATTGCACACACTCATCTGTCTGATTGCTTTTTTTCTTTTTTATGTGAGGTGAATTTTAACCTGGATACTCATGCTGACCTCTATCTTGTGACTTCACGTGACCCACCAACCTCGGCCTCCCAGAGTGCTAAGATTGCTGGCATCAGTCACAGTGCTGGCACAGTCTCTCTGATTTCTTTTTAACAATAAAGTCAACTGGCCAAACACGGAGACTCACAGGAGACTGTCATTCAGGCGCCTGGAAAAAAGGCGGGCAGATCATGAGAAGTTGAGTTCGAAACCGCCCGACCAACATGGTAAAACCCCATTTTTAAAATGAAAACACAATTTGGTTTGAGCTCCACTGCTCAGGCCTTTAATCCCAGCACTTGGAATGGGCAGGCAGAATAGGTCACAGGTTTGAGACTGGCCTCAGACACAACAGCTCTCTATTAAAAACATATAAACAGAAAAACTTAAAAACGCTGAGGCGGGTATGGCATGTGCTCGCTTTGGAAGCACCTACACTATAATTCAGATGCTACACAGAATTCTGGCATAACACAGCACAAAAATGACCAGCAAAGGTGTGCAGCCTTATGTACTTACTTATTTTTTCTCCTTGTGGCTGCTTTGTTGAAATCAAATAAAGACAGATTTGAGGTACAAAATATAAAAATTGAAAGTTAGCTGGACGTGGTGTTGTGGACATCTGCAACTCCAGCTACTTGAAGGGCATTGCAGGAAAATCGCTTGAACCCAGAAGGCAAATGTTGCAATAAGCAAAATCGCACTGTTACACCCTGGCCATGGTGACAAGAGGAAACACTACATCATAAAGAAAGGCGGGCTAGGGGTGGAGTCACCTGGTACCTGGTTTTGTTACGATTGAACACACTCATCTGTCTAATTTCTTTTTTTTCTCTTTTTTATGTGAGGTGATTTTTAACCTGGATACTCAGGCTGACCTCGAACTTGTGACCTCAGGGGACCCACCAACCTCGGCCTCCCAGAGTGCTAAGATTGCTTGCATGAGTCACAGTGCTGGCACAGTCTCTCTGATTTCTTTTATAACAATAAAGTCTGCCTGCCAAACTCGGAGACTCACAGGAGACTGTCATTCAGGTGCATGGGAAACAAGGCAGGCGGATCATGAGAAGTTTCTAGTTCTTGATTCACCCGACCAAAATGGTGAAACCCAGTCTTTAAAACGAAACAACAATTTTGTTTTGGCTCCGGTGCTCAATCCTGTAATCCCAGTATATAGAATGCTGAGGCAGGCAGAAGGTGATGTCACAGGTTCAAGACTGGCCTCGAAAGAGACAGCACAGTCCACTCCGTTTGAAAAACCTATAAACAGAAAACCATAAAACAGCTGAGGAGTGTATGGCATGTGCTTGCTTCGGCAGCACCTACTCTATAATTGGGATGCTACACAGAATTCCGGTTTAAACACAGCACAAAAATGACCAGCAAAAAGGTGCAGCGTTACATAGATATTGTTTTTATTTTTTGGCTGCTTTGTGGAGATCAAATAAAGACCGATTTGAGGTACAAAATAATTAAAATAGAAATTTAGCTGGACGTGCTGGTGTGGACACCTGCAACTTCAGCTTCTTGAAGGGCATAGCAGGAGAATCGCTTGGACCTAGAAGGCAGGTGTTGAAATAAGCAAAAATTGCGCTGCTACATCCTGGCGATAATGACAAGAGAAAAAAATACATCATAAACAAAGGCGGGGCCAGAAGTAAAGTCACCTGGAACCTGGTTTTGTTACGATTGCACACACTGATCTGATTGCTTTTTTTTCTTTTTAAATGTGAGGTGAATTTTAACCTGGATACTCACGCTGACCTCTATCATGTGACTTTACGTGACACACCAACCTCGGCCTCCCTGAGTGCTAAGATTGCTAGAATCAGTCACAGTGCCGGCACAGTCTTTCTGATTTCTTTTTTTTTTTCTCTGTCTCAAGAAAGAAAGAGAGAGAGAGAGAGAGAGAGAGAGAGAGAGAGGAGGAGGGAGGGAGGAGGGAGGAAGGAAGGAGCACAGTTTTTCTGTTTTTGTCTTAGAGAAAATTGCTTCTGACACTTTACTTACATTTGAATTCAGATTCTGATTTAGTAGATATGGGATGGAATATGAGAATTTTTTTTTGAAGCTGAGAGAAAGAGAGGATATAAAGGGTCTTTTTTTTGAAAGGAAAAGAGAGTAAGAAGAAGAGGGAGAGAGAACAGAAATATTGCTTTATTCTATAAATGGCTATTAATAATGACTAATCATTATTTTATGTATTTAAAATGGAGAATGTATATTTTATTTATCTAAAGTGGAGAGTTTGCTTATTAAGTTTACTTGTTACTGATCTGAGTTCAGATTCTGGATATCCTTATTAATTTTCTGTTTCGTTGAGTCTGAATCTCTTTATGGGTCTTATGTATCTGGGTGTTGGAATGCATTGATCCTTATACCACTCTATCTTTTTTGGTTTGAAATCTGTTTTATCAAATGCATGAATTGCAACTCCTTTTTGTTTATTTATTTGCTTTTTTCTCCATTTGATTGGTAAATCTTTCTCCAACCCTTTGTTTTTAGTCTATGTATATCTTTGGATATGAAATAGGTCTGGACATAGTATACCCTTAGATTTTGGGTGTATCTTTTAATTAAATTACTGCCATTTGATGTTAACTGACTATTTTATCCATTTGTTGATGTAAATTCTTCTTTCTGTTGATGTTCCTTACTTTTTGGTATATTTTTAGAAAGGCTAATACTGGTTGTTCCTTTCTGTGTGTAATGCTTCTTTCAGAAGTTTTTGTAAAGCAGGCCTGGTGGTAATAAAATCTCTGAGTACTTGCTTGTTCACAAAAGATTTTATTTTTCCTTCAATTGTGAAGCTTAGTTTGGCAGGATATGAAATTCTGGGCTGAAATTTCTGTTATTTAAGAATGTTAAATATCGGCCCCCACTCTCTTCTGGCTTGTAGGGTTTCTACTGAGAGATCTGCTGTAAGTCTGATAGGCTTCCCTTTGTGGGTAACCTGACCTTTCTCTCTGGCTGCCCTTAGTATTTTCTCCTTTGTATCAACCCTGGTGAATCTAATGATTATGTGTCTTGGGGTTGCTCTTCTTGAGGAATATCTTTGTGGTGTTCTCTGTATTACCTGAGGTTGAATGGTATCCTGCTTTCCTAGATTGGGAAAATTCTCCTGGATAATATCCTGAAGAATATTTTCCAGCTGGGATTCATTCTCTCCATCACATTCAGGTACACCTATTAAACGTAGATTAGGTCTTTTCACATAGTCCCATAATTCTTGGAAACTTTGCTCATTTCTTTTTATCCTTTTTTCTCTATTCTTGTCTTCTCATTCCATTTCATTAAGTCGGTCTTCGAACTCTGATATCCTTTTTTCTGCTTGATCAATTCGGCTATTCAAACGTGCATATTTCACTAAGTTATCGTGTTGTATTTTTTAACTCTATTAGTTCATTTATATCCCTTTCTATATTATCCATTCTTTTTAACATTTTGTCTAACCTTTTTTCAAAGTTGTTAGTTTCTTTGCATTGGTTTAGAACAATTTGTTTCAATTCCCAGAGGTTTTTTACCATCCACCTTCTAAAACCTCCTTCAGATACTGGAACACAGTCCTCTTCCATTAGGGCTTGTTCCGTTGCTGATGAGGAATTACTATCCCCTGTAGAGGGAGAGAGGTTCTGACTTTCAGTTTTCTCGGCCTTTTTAGGCTGTTTTTTTCCCTTTATTGTGATTTTATCCATCTGATGTCTTTACAATTAGCGCCTTTCTCATTAAGTACCTGAGAGGATGTCCAATTTGTTGATTCCCAGTGCTGGAATCCGAGCAACCCACTGCGCAGGCCAAAACAGCAGCGATAAGACTGATAGTGCTCTTCTGCCTGGGAATCTCCAGTCGGGCTTCCTTCTTGAGTCCGCAACAGGCGGCTCTGCCTTCCAGGAGCTCCAAACACCAGTCAGTAGGGGAACCAGTCCTGCTCACTGTGCACGAAGAGCTGCTGCACCGAGGCAATGACAAAACTGCTGCACTGGCCACAGAAGTCGCCCTGGTGACCCGCGGGGCTCCTTCACTGGAAATCTTCTGGTCTGTGGGCAATGAAAATTTCTCTGAAAATGTGGCATCCTTACGTTTTCTGAGCTTTCACTTGGAGCTACAATCCCGAGCTGTTATCGATCAGCCATCTTGGATCTCTCTCCCTGATTTCTTTTTTAACAATAAAGTCAACCGGCCAAAAGTGGAGACTCACAGGAGACTATCATTCAGGCTCCTGAAAAACAAAACAAAACAAAACAAAACGGGCTGATCTTTGAGAAGTTTCGATTTCAAAACCCGCCCAACCAACATGGTAAAACCCCATTTGTAAAACAAAAACACAATTTAGTTTGAGCTATGCTGCTCAGGCCTTAAATCCCAGCACTTGGAATTCATAGCAAAGCAGAACATAAGGTCACATGTTCGAGACTGTCCTCGAAAAACACAGAAAAGCCCACTCCCTATTAAAAACGTATAAACAGAAAAGCTTAAAAACGCTTAGGCGGGAATTTCAAGTGCTCGCTTAGGAAGCACCTAAAGTATAATTCAGACGCTACACAGAATTCTGGCATAACCACAGCGCAAAAATGACCAGCAAAGATGTGCAGCCTTACGTACTTATTTTTTTCTTTTTGTGGCTGCTTTCTTGAAATCAAATAAAGACAGATTTGAAGTTCAAAAATATAAAAATTGAAAGTCAGCTGGACGTGGTCTTGTGGACATCTTCAACCTCAGCTACTTGAAGGGAATTGCAGAAAAATCGCTTGAACCCAGAAGGCAAATGCTGCAATAAGCAAAAATTGCACTGTTACCCCTGACCATGGTGGCAAGTGGGAAACACTACGTCATAAAGAAAGGCGGCGCTAGGGGTGGAGTCACTTGGTACCTGGATTTTTTATGATTGAACACACTCATCTGTCTAATTTCTTTTTCCTTTTCTCATTCTTTTATGTGAGGTGATTTTTAACCTGGATACTCAGGCTGACTTCGAACTCGTGAACTCAGGAGACCCACCAACCTTGGCCTCCCACAGTGCTACGATTGCTTGAGTGAGTCAGAGTGCCGGCAGAGTCTCTCTCATTTCTTTTATAACAATTACATCTGCCAGCCAAACTCGGAGACTTACAGGAGACTGTCATTCAGGGGCATGGAAAACAAGGTGGGCAGATCATGAGAAGTTGCGAGTTCGAGATTCACCGAACCCACATAGTGAAACCCCATCTTTAAAATGAAAGAACAATTTGGTTTTGGCTCCGGTGCTCAGGCCTGCAATCCCAGTGTCTAGAATGCCGATGCAGGCAGATTGTGATGTCACAGGTTTAAGACTGGCCTCAAAAGACACAGCACAGTTCGCTCCCTTTAAAAAACCTATAAACAGAAAAACATAAAAA
Source organism: Saguinus midas (assembly GCA_021498475.1). Classification (NCBI taxonomy): domain Eukaryota; kingdom Metazoa; phylum Chordata; class Mammalia; order Primates; family Cebidae; genus Saguinus; species Saguinus midas. Next base: position 36,912,018 of record CM038413.1, on the reverse strand, counting down.
AGCTGAGGCATGTATGGCATGTGCTTGCTTCAGCAGCACCTACACTAAAATTGGGATGCTACACAGAATTCTGGCTTAAACACAGCACAAAAATGACCAGGAAAAATGTGCAGCATTATGTAGATATTATTTTCTTTTTGTGGCTGCTTTGTGGAGATCAAATAAAGACTGATTTGAGGTACAAAATAATAAAAATGGAAATTAAGCTGGACGTGCTGATGTGGACAACTGCAACTCCAGCTACTTGCAGAGATAGCAAGCAAATCGCTTGGACCCAGGATGCATTTGTTGAAATAAGCAAAAACCGCACTGCTACACCCTGGCGATAATGACAAGAGAATACAGTACGTCATAAATAAAGTCGGGGTCAGAAGTGGAGTCACCTGGATCCTGGTTTTGTTACGATTCCACACACTTATCTGTCTGATTTTTGTTTGTTTGTTTGTTTAAGTGAGGGGAATTTTAACCTGGATACTCATGCTGACCTCTATCTTGTTACTTCAGGTGACACACCCACCTCAGACTCCCAGAGTGCTAAAACTGAGGCGGATGTGTCATGTGCTTGTTTTGGCAGCACCTACACTAAAATTGGGATGCTACACAGAATTCTGGATTGAACACAGCACAAAAATGACCAGCAAAGGGGTTCAGGGTTACGTAAATATATTTTTATTTTTGTGGCTGCTTTGTGGAGATCAAAAAATACCGTTTTGAGGTACAAGATAATAAAAATATAAATTCAGCTGGACGTGCTGTTGTGGACACCTGCACTTCCAGCTACTTGTAGGGCATAGCAGGAAAATCGCTTGGACCCAGAAGGCAGGTGTTGAAATAAGCAAAAATCGCACTGCTACACCCTGGCAGTAATGACAAGAGGAAACAGTTCGTCATAAATAAAGGTGGGGCCAGAAGTGGAGTCACCTGGAACCTGGTTTTGTTACAATTGCAAACAATCATCTGTCTGATTGCTGTTTTTCTCTCTTTTTTTATGTGAGGTGAATTTTAACCTGGATACTCATGCTGACCTCTATCTTGTGACTTCAGGTGACACACCTACCTCGACCTCCCAGAGTGCTAAGATTGCTGGCATGAGTCACAGTGCCGGAAAATTTTCTCTGATTTTATTTTTAACAATCAATTGGGCTGCCCAAACACGGAGACACTCGGAATACTGTCATTCAGGCCACTGAAAAACAAGGTGGGTGGATCCTGAGAAGTTGCGAGTTCAAGATCCGCCCAACCAACCTGGTGAAACTTCATCATTACAATGACAACACAATTTCATCTGGGCTATGCTGCTCAAGCCTGTAGTCCCAGCACCTATAATTCCCAGGTGGGTAGATCGTGAGGTCACAGGTTTGAGACTGGCCTCGAAAGACACAGCACTGTGCGCTCCCTATAAATAATATAAATAGAAATAAAAACATTAAAAAGGTGACACGGGTATTGCAAGGGCTCACTTCGGCAGCACCTACACTATAATTGGGATGCTACACAGAATTCTGGTATACCCGCCATGCAAAAATAACGAGTAAAAATGTACAGTATTGAGTAATAATTTTTTTCTTCTTGTGGCCGCTTTGTTGAAATCAAATAAAGACAGATTTGAGGTATGAAAATATAAAAATACAAAATTAGCTGGACGTGGTGATGCGGACATGTGCAACCTTACCTACTTGAAGGGCAATGCAGGAAAATCACTTGAACGCAAAAGGCAAATGTTACAATAAGCAAAAATCGTACAATTACATCCTGGCCGTTGTGAAAAGAGGAAAATGCTACATCATAAAGAAAGATGAAGCTAGGGTTGGAGTCACCTGGGACCTGGTTTTGTTACCATTGAACTCACTCATTGGTCTGATTGCTTTATTTTTCTCATTTCTTATGTGAGGTGAATGTAAACCTGGATACTCATGCTGACCTCTATCTTGTGACTTCTCGTGACCCATGAACCTCGGCCTCGTGGAGGGCTAAGATTGCTGGCGTCAGTCACAGTGCCGGCACAGTGTCTCTGATTTCTTTTTTAACAATAAAGTCAACCAGCCAAACACAGAGACTCACAGGAGACTGTCATTCAGACACTTGGAAAAAAGGCCGGCAGATCATTAGAAGGTGAGAGTTCGAAACCTGCCTGACCAACATGGTAAAACCTCATTTTTAAAATAAATACACAATTTGGTTTGAGCTCCACTTCTCAGGCCTTTGATCCCAGCACTTGGAATTCCCAGCCGGGCAGAATGTAAGATCACAGGTTTGAGACTGGCCTCAAAAGACACAGAAAAGCCCGCTCTCTATTCAAAATATATAAACAAAAAAACTTAAAAACGCTGAGGTGGGTATGGCATGTGCTCGCTTTGGAAGCACCTATTCTATAATTCAGACGTTAAACAGAATTCCGGCATAACCACAGTACAAAAATGGCCAGCAAAAGTGTGCAGCCTTAAGTACTTATTTTTTATGTGGCTGCTTTGTTGAAATCAAATAAAGACAGATTTGTTGTACAAATATATAAAAATTGAAAGTTAGATGGACGTGGTGTTGCAGACATCTGCAACTTTGGCTACTTGAAGGGCATTGCAGGAAAATCGCTTGAACCCAGAAGGCAAATGTTGCAATAAGAAAAATCGCAATGTTACATCCTGGCCATGGTGACAAAAGGAAAACACTACGTCATAACGAAGGTGGGGTTAGGGGTGGAGTCACCTGGTAGCTGGTTTTGTTACCATTGAACACACTCATCTCTCTAATTTCTTTTTTCTTTTCTCTTTTTTATGTGAGGTGATTTTTAACCTGGATACTCAGGCTGACCTCGAACTCATGACCTAAGTGGACCCACCAACTTCGGCCTCCCAGTGTGCTAAGATTGCTTGCATGAGTCACAGTGCCTGCACAGTCTCTCTGATTTCTTTTATAACAATAAAGTCTGCCGGCCGAACTTGGAGACTCACAGGAGACTGTCATTCAGGTGCATGGAAAACAAGGCAGATGGATCATCAGAAGTTGCGAGTTTGAGATTCGGCCGTCCACATGGTGAAACCCCGTCTTTAAAACGAAACAACCATTTTGTTTCAGCTCTGTTGCTCAGGCCTGTAATCCCAGTATCTAGAATGCTGAGGCAGGCAGATTTTGATGTCAGAGTTTCAAGCCTGGCCTCAAGGAAACAGCACAGTCTGCTCCCTTTAAAAAAACCTACAAAAAGAAAAACATAAAAAAGGTGAGGCAGGTATGGCATGTGCTTGCTTCGGCAGCACCTACACTAAAATTGTGATGCTACACAGTATTCCAGCTTAAACACAGCACAAAAATAACCAGCAAAAAGATACAGCATTGCGTAGTTATATTTTTTCTTTGGTGGCTGCTTTGTTGAGATCAAATCAAGACCAATTTGAGGTACAGAATAATAAAAATCGAAATTTAGCTGGACGTGCTGGTGTGGACACCTGCAACTCCAGCTACTTGAAAGGCACAGCAGCAAAATCGTTGGACCCAGAATGCAGGTGTTGAAATAAGCAAAAATTGTGCTGCTACACCCTGGTGATAATGACAAGAGGGAACAGTATGTCATAAATAAAGGTGGGGCCAGAAGTGGAGTCACCTGGGACCTGATTTTGTTATGATTGCACACACTCTGTCTGATTGCTTTTTTCTCTTTTATTTGAGATGAATTTTCACCTGCATATTCCCACTGACCTCTATTGTGTGACTTCAGGTGACACACCCACCTCAGGCTCCCAGAGTTCTAAGATTGCTGGCGTGAGTCAGAGTGCTGGACAATATACTCTGACTTCATTTTTAACAATAAAGTCGGCTGGCCAAACACGGAGACACACGGAAGACTGTTATTCAGGACCCTGGAAAAGAAGGCGGGCAAATCATGAGAAGTTGCGAGTTCGAGATTTGCCTAACCAACATAGTGAAACTTCGTTTTAAAACAAAATCAAAATTTGGTTTGGGCTACGCTGCTCAAGCCTGTATTTCCAGCACTTAGAAATCCCAGGCTTGCAGATCGTGAGGTCACAGGTTTGAGACTGGCCTGAAAAAACACAGCACTGTGCGCTCCCTATAAAAATATATATAATCAGAAAAACATTAAAAATGTAAGGCAAGTATGGAATGTGCTCGCTTCGGCAGCACCTACACTAAAATTGGGACGCTACACAGAATTTCGACATAACCACAGCACAAAAATAACCAGCAAAAAGGTACATTGTTGTATAGTTATTTTTTTCTTCTTGTGGCTGCTTTGTTGAAATCAAATAACAAAAATATTTGAGGTACAAAAAAATAAAAATACAAAGTTAGCTGGATGTGGTTGTGTGGATATCTGCAACCTTAGTTACTTGAAGAGCAATGCAGGAAAATTGCTTGAACCCAGAAAACAAATGTTGCAATAAGCAAAAATCACACAGTTACACCCTGGCCATGGTGACAAGAGGAAAACCCTACATCATAAGGAAAGGCAAAGCCAGGTTTGGAGTCACCTGGGACCTGGTTTTGTTAGGACTGCACACACTCATCTGTCTGATTGCTTTTTTTCTAACTTTTTTATGTGAGGTGAATTTTAACCTGGATACTCACGCTGACCTCTATCTTGTGACTTCAGCTGACCCAGCAAACTCGGCCTCCCTGAGTACTAAGATTGCTGGCGTCAGTCACAGTGCTGGCACAGTCTCTCTGATTTGGTATTTAACAATAAACTCAACCGGCCTAACCCAGAGACTCACAGGAGACTGTCATTCAGGCGCCTGGAAAAACAGGCGAGCAAATCATGAGAATTTGCGAGTTCGAAACTCACCCGACCAACATGGAAGAATCACATTTTTAAAACGAAAACAATTTGATTTGAGCTCCGCTGCTCAGGGCTTTAATCCCAGCAGTTGGAATGCCGAGCTGGGCAGAAGATAAGGTCACAGGTTCGAGACTGGCCTCAAAAGACACAGAAAAGCCCGCTCTCTATTAAAAACATAAACAGAAAAACTTAAAATGCTGAGGCGGGTATGGCATGTGCTCGCTTCAAAAGCACCTACACTATAATTCAGATGTTACACATAATTCCGGCATACATGCAGCGCAAAAATGACCAGCTAAGTTGTGCAGCCTTACGTACTTATTCTTCTCTCATTGTGGCTGCTTTGTTGAAATCAAATAAAGACAGATTTGAGGTACAAAATGATAAAAATTGAAAGTTAGCTGGACGTGGTGTTGCGGACATCTTCAACTCCAGCTACTTGAAGGGCATTGCAGGAAAATCGCTTGAAACCAGAAGGCAAATGTTGCAATAAGCAAAACTCGCAGTTACACCCTGGCCATGGTGACAAGAGGGAAACACTACATCATAAAGAAAGGCGGGCATATGGGTGGAGTCACCTGATACTTGCTTTTGTTATGATTGAACACAATTATCTCTCTAATTTCTTTTTTTATTCTCCTTTTGTTATGTGAGGTGATTTTTAACCTGGATACTCAAGCTGAACTGGAACTCCTGACCTCAGGGGACCCACCAACCTCGGCCTCCCAGAGTGCTAAGATTGCTTGCATGAGTCACAGTGCCGGCACAGTCTCTCTGATTTCTTTTATAACAATAATGTCTGCCGGCAGAACTCAAAGACTCACAGGAGACTGTCATTAAGGCATATGGGAAACAAGGTGGGCGGATCATGAGAAGTTCTGAGTTCTAGATTCATCTGAACCACATGGTGAAACCCCATCTTTAAAACAAAACAATTTGTTTTCCGCTCTGGTGCTCATGCACGAAATCCCAGTATACAGAATGCCGAGGCAGGCAGATTGTGATGTCACAGGTTCAAGACTGGCCTGGAAAGACACAGCACAATTCACTCCCTTTAAAAAAACCTATAAACAGAAAAAAATAATAAAAGCTGAGGCGGGTATGGCATGTGCTTGCTTCAGCAGCAGCTACACTAAAATTGGAATGCTGCAAAAAATTTTTCCATAAACAGAGCACAAAAATGACCAGAAAAGGGGTGCAGCGATACGTAGATTTTTTTTTTGTGGCTGCTTTGTGGAAATCAAATCAAGACCGATTTGAGGTACAAAATAATAAAAATAGAAATTTAGCTGGATATTCTGGTGTGGACACCTGCAACCCCAGCTACTTAAAGGGCATAGCAAGAAAATCGCTTGAACCCAGAAGGCAAGTGTTGAAATGAGCAAAAATCACGCTGCTACACCCTGGAGATAAGGACAAAAGGAAACATTACATCACAAATAAAGGTACTAAAAGTGGAGTCACTTGGAACCTGAAGACAGGGTTGGAGTCACGTGGAACCTGGTTTTGTTACGATTGCACACACTCATCTGTCTGATTGGTTTTTCTTTCTTTTTTTTTAAATTTTTATTGCATTATAGGTTTTGGGGTACCTGTGCATAACGTGCAAGATAGTTGCATAGGTACACACATGGCAGTGTGTTTTGCTGCCTTCCTCCCATTCACCCACACTTGGTATTCATCCCCAGGCTATCCCCCCCAGCCCCACCCGCTGAACCTCCCCCATTTCCCCCAACAGTCCCCAGTGTATAGTAGACCGCCTCTCTGTGTCCATGTGTTCTCATTTTTCTCACCCATCTATGAGTGAGTATATGCAGTATTTCTTTTTCTGTTCTTGTGTCAGTTTGCTGAGAATGATGTACTCCAGATTCATCCATGTCCCTACAAAGAACACAAACTCATCATTTTTGATTGCTGCATAATATTCCATGGTGTATATGTGCCACATTTTACCAGTCCAGTCTATCATCAATGGGCATTTGGGTTGGTTCCAGGTCTTTGCTATTGTAAACAGTGCTGCAATGAACATTCGTGTGCATGTGTCCTTATAGTAGAACGATTTATAGTCTTTTGGATAGATACCCAGTAATGGGATTGCTGGGTCAAATAGAATTTCAATTTCTAGGTCCCTGAGGAATCGCCAAACTGTCTTCCACAATGGTTGAACTAATTTAAACTCCCACCAACAGTGCAAGAGTGTTCCTATTTCTCCACATCCGCTCCAGCATCTGCTGTCTCCAGATTTTTTAATGATCGCCATTCTAACTGGTGTGAGATGGTATCTCAATGTGGTTTTGATTTGCATCTCTCTAATGACCAATGACGATGAGCACTTTTTCATATCTTTGTTGGCCTGATGTATGTCTTCTTTTGTAAAGTTTCTGTTCATATCCTTTGCCCATTTTTGAATGGGCTTGTTTGTTTTTTTTTTCTGTAAATCTGTTTGAGTTCTTTGTAAATTCTGGATATCAGCCCTTTGTCAGATGTGTAAACTGCAAAGATTGTTTCCCATTGTTATGGTTGCCGATTCACTTTAGTGACTGTTTCTTTTGCCGTGCAGAAGCTGTGGAGGTTGATTAGGTCCCATTTGTCTATTTTGGCTTTTGTTGCCAATGCTTTTGGTGTTTTGGTCATGAAGTCCTTGCCTACTCATATGTCCTGAACGGTTTTGCCTAGATTTTCTTCTAGGGTTTCTATGGTCTCAGGTCTTACGTTTAAGTCTTTAATCCATCTGGAGTTAATTTTAGTGTAAGGTGTCAGAAAAGGGTCCAGTTTCTGCTTTCTGCACATGGCTAGCCAGTTTACCCAACACCATTTATTAAATAAGGAATCTTTCCGCATTGCCTGTTTTTGTCTGGTTTATCAAAGATAATATGGTTGTAGATGTGTTGTGTTGCCTTTGATGCTTCTGTTCTGTTCCATTGGTCTATATCTCTATTTTGGTACCAGTACCATGCTGTTTTGATTACTGTAGCCTTGTAGTATAGTTTGAAGTCTGGTAGCGTGATGCCTCCCGCTGTGTTCTTTTTGCTTAGAATTGACTTGGCTATGCGGGCTCCTTTTTGGTTCCATATGAAATTCATGGTGGTTTTTTCCAGTTCTGTGAAGAAATTCAATGGTAGTTTGATGGGGATAGCATTGATTGTGTAAATTACTTTGGGCAGTATAGCCATTTTCACAATATTGATTTTTCCTAACCACGAACATGGAATGTTTCTCCATCTGTGTGTGTTCTCTCTTATTCGTTGAGCAGTTGTTTGTAGTTTTCCTTAAAGAGGTCCCTTACATTCCTTGTGAGTTGTATTCCTAGGTATTTTATTTTCTTTGTAGCAATTGTGAATGGCAGTTCGTTTTTTATTTGGTTCTCTTTAAGTCTGTTATTGGTGTATAGGAATGCTTGTGATTTTTGAACATTGATTTTATATCCTGAGACTTTGCTGAAGTTGCTAATCAGTTGCAGGAGCTTTTTGTTTGAGGTTATGGGGTCTTCTAGGTATACCATCATGTCGACTGCAAATAGAGACAATTTGGCTTCCACCTTTCCTATTTGAATACCCTTTATTTCTTTCACTTGCCTGCTTGCTCTGGCTAGAACTTCCAGTACAATGTTGAATAGAAGTGGTGAGAGAGGACATCCTTGTCTAGTGCCGGTTTTCAAAGGGAATGCTTCCAGTTTTTGCCCATTAAGTATGATACTGGCTGTTGGTTTGTCGTAAATAGCTTTTATTACTTTGAGATATGTTTCATCAATACCAAGTTTATTGAGGGTTTTTAGCATAAAGGGCTGTTGAATTTTGTCAAATGCCTTCTCTGCGTCAATTGAGATAATCATTTGTTTTTTTTTTTTTTTGCTTCTGTTTATGTGGTGAATTACATTAATAGACTTGCGTATGTTGAACCAGCCTTGCATCCCCGGGATGAATCCTATTTGATCATGATGGATAAGTATTTTAATGTGCTGTTGCAATCGATTTGCCAGTATTTTATTGAAGATTTTTGCATCTATGTTCATCATGGATATTGGCCTGAAGTTTTCTTTTCTTGTTGAGTCTCTGCCAGGTTTTGGTATCAGGATGATGTTGGTCTCATAAAATGATTTGGAAGGGTTCCTCTTTTGGATTATTTGGAATAGTTTCAGAAGGAATGGTACCAGATCCTCTTTGTGTGTCTGGTAGAATTCAGCTGTGAACCCATCTGGACCTGGGCTTTTTGTGTGGTAGGCTCTGAATTGCTGCCTCAACTTCTGACCTTGTTATTGGTCTATTCATAGTTTTGGCTTCCTCCAGGTTTAGGCTTGGGAGGACACAGGCGTCCAGGAATTTATCCATTTCTTCCTGATTTACTAGTTTGTGTGCATAGAGTTGTTTGTAGTATTCTCTGATGATGGTTTGAATTTCTGTGGAATCTGTGGTGATTTCCTTTTTATCATTTTTATTCCATCTGTGTGTGTCTCTCTTATTCGTTGAGCAGTTGTTTGTAGTTTTCCTTAAAGAGGTCCCTTACATTCCTTGTGAGTTGTATTCCTAGGTATTTTATTTTCTTTGTAGCAATTGTGAATGGCAGTTCGTTTTTGATTTGGTTCTCTTTAAGTCTGTTATTGGTGTATAGGAATGCTTGTGATTTTTGAACATTGATTTTATATCCTGAGACTTTGCTGAAGTTGCTAATCAGTTGCAGGAGCTTTTTGTTTGAGGTTATGGGGTCTTCTAGGTATACCATCATGTCGACTGCAAATAGAGACAATTTGGCTTCCACCTTTCCTATTTGAATACCCTTTATTTCTTTCACTTGCCTGCTTGCTCTGGCTAGAACTTCCAGTACAATGTTGAATAGAAGTGGTGAGAGAGGACATCCTTGTCTAGTGCCGGTTTTCAAAGGAATGCTATCAGTTTGTTGGTCTCATGAAATGATTTGGATACTGGCTGTTGGTTTGTCGTAAATAGCTTTTATTACTTTGAGATATGTTTCATCAATACCAAGTTTATTGAGGGTTTTTAGCATAAAGGGCTGTTGAATTTTGTCAAATGCCTTCTCTGCGTCAATTGAGATAATCATTTGTTTTTTTTTTTTTTTGCTTCTGTTTATGTGGTGAATTACATTAATAGACTTGCGTATGTTGAACCAGCCTTGCATCCCCGGGATGAATCCTATTTGATCATGATGGATAAGTATTTTAATGTGCTGTTGCAATCGATTTGCCCGTATTTTATTGAAGATTTTTGCATGTATGTTCATCATGGATATTGGACTGAAGTTTTCTTTTCTTGTTGAGTCTCTGCCAGGTTTTGGTATCAGGGTGATGTTGGTCTCATGAAATGATTTGGAAAAGGGTTCCTCTTTTTGAATTATTTGGAATAGTTTCAGAAGGAATGGTACCAGATCCTCTTTGTGTGTCTGGTAGAATTCAGCTGTGAACCCATCTGGACCTGGGCTTTTTTTGTGTGGTAGGCTCTGAATTGCTGCCTCAACTTCTGACCTTGTTATTGGTCTATTCATAGTTTTGGCTTCCTCCAGGTTTAGGCTTGGGAGAACACAGGCGTCCAGGAATTTATCCATTTTTTCCTGATTTACTAGTTTGTGTGCATAGAGTTGTTTGTAGTATTCTCTAATGATGGTTTGAATTTCTGTGGAATCTGTGGTGATTTCCTTTTTATCATTTTTTATTGCATCTATTTGGTTGTTCTCTCTTTTGTTTTTTATCAGTCTGGCTAGTGGTCTGTCTATTTTATTGGTCTTTTCAAAAACCAGCTCTTGGATTTATTGATTTTTTGAAGGGTTTTTCTTGTCTCTATCTCCTTCAGTTCTGCTCTGATCTTAGTTATTTCTTGTCTTTGGCTAGGTTTTGAGCTTTTTTGATCTTACTCCTCTAGCTCTTTCAATTTTGACGATAGGGTGTCAATTTTGGATCTCTCCACTCTTCTCATATGGGCACTTATTGCTATATATTTTCCTCTACAGACTGCTTTAAATGTGTCCCAGAGATTCTGGTACGTTGTGTCTTCATTCTCGATGGTTTCAAAGAACTTTATTTCTGCCTTCATTTCATTGTTTATCCAATCAACATTCAAGAGCCAGTTGTTCAGTTTCCATGAAGCTGTGCGGTTCTGAGTTATTTTCTGAATTCTGAGTTCCAACTTGATTGCACTATGGTCTGAGAGACTGTTTGTTATGATTTCAGTTGTTTTGCATCTGCTGAGGAGTGCTTTACTTCCAATTATGTGGTCAATTTTGGAGTAGGTGTGATGTGGTGCTGAGAAGAATGTATATGCTGTGGATTTGGGGTAGAGAGTTCTGTAAATGTCTACCAGGTTTGCTTGTTCCAGGTCTGAGTTCAAGTCCTGGATATCCTTGTTAATTTTCTGTCTGGTTGATCTGTCTGCTATTGACAGTGGAGTGTAAAAGTCTCCCACTATTATTGTGTGGGAGTCTAAGTCTCTTTGTAAGTCATTAAAAACATGCCTTATATATCTGGGTGCTCCTACATTGGGTCCATATATATTTAGAATCGTTAGCTCTTCTTGTTGTATGGATCCTTTTACCATTATGTAATGACCTTTTTTGTCCCTTTTGATGTATGTTGCTTTAAAGTCTATTTTATCAGAGATGAGAATTGCAACTCCTGCTTTTTTTGCTCTCCATTTGCTTGGTAAATCTTCCTTCATCCTTTTATTTTGAGCCTTTGTGTATCTTTGCGTGTGAGGTGGGTTTCCTGGATACAGCACACTGATGGGTTTTGGTTTTTTATCCAATTTGCCTGTCTGTGTCTTTTGATTGGTGCATTTAGCCCATTTATATTCAGGGTTAGTATTGTTATCTGTGAATTTGATACTGCCATTTTGATGCTAGCTGGCTGTTTTGCCCGTTGGTTCATGTACATTCTTCATTTTGTTGATTGTCTTTAGCATTTGGTATGCTTTTAGGATGGCTGGAACTGGTTGTTTCTTTCTATGTGTAGTGCCTCTTTCAGGAGCTCTTGTAAAGCAGGCCTAGTGGTGACAAAATCTCTGAGTACTTGCTTGTTCGTGAAGGATTTTATTTTTCCTTCACTTATGAAGCTCAGTTTGGCTGGATATGAAATTCTGGGTTGAAAGCTCTTTTCTTTAAGGATGTTGAATATTGGCCCCCACTCTCTTCTGGCTTGTAGAGTCTCTGCCGAGAGATCTGCTGTGAGTCTGATGGGCTTCCCTTTGTGGGTGACCTGACCTTTCTCTCTGGCTGCCCTTAGTATTTTCTCCTTCATTTCAACCCTGGTGAATCTGACGAGTATGTGCCTTGGGGTTGCTCTTCTTGCGGAGTATCTTTATGGTGTTCTCTGTATTTCCTGGAGTTGAGTATTGACCTGTCTTGCTAGGTTGGGAAAATTTTCCTGGATAATATTTTGAGGAGTGTTTTCCAGCTTGGATTCATTCTCTTCGTCACATTCTGGTACACCTATCAAACGTAGGTTGGTTCTCTTTACATGGTCCCACATTTCTTGGAGATTTTTTTCATTCCTTTTGGTACTTTTTTCTTTAATCTTGGTTTCATGTTTTATTTCATTGAGTTGATATTCAACTTCTGATATTCTTTCTTCTGCTTGATCAAATCGGCTGTTGAAAGTTGTGCATGCTTCATGAATTTCTCGTGTTGTGTTTTTCAGCTTCTTCAATTCATTCATATTCCTCTCTAAGTTGTCCATTCGTGTTATCAATTCCTCGAATCATTTTTCAAATCTTTTTTCAAGGTTCTTAGTTTCTTTGCACTGGTTTAGTACATGTTCCTTTAGCTCACTGACGTTTCTCATTATCCACTTTCTGAAGTCTGATTCCGTCATTTCGTCACATTCATTCCCGTCCAGCTTTGTTCCCTTGCTGGTGAGGAGTTTTGGTGTTTTTTTGGAGGTGAGGTGTTTTGGTTTCGGGTGCTTTCCTCCTTTTTGCGCTGGTTTCTTTCCATCTTTATGGATTTATCCGCCTGTCGTCTTAGTTGTTGCTGATTTTTCAATTGGGTCTCTGTGTGGACGCTGAGATTGTTGATGATGAAGTATTTCTGTTACTTAGTTTTCCTCTAATGGTCTGTCCCCTGTGCTGTATGAGTGCTGAGGTCCACTCCAGGCCCTGCTTGTCTGGGGTATACCTGCAGCAGCTGCGGAACAGTGAGGGATGATACCAGTTTCTTCTTCTGCTGTCCTTGTTCCAGAATAATGCCAGCCAAATGTCAGTTTGATTAGTCCTGTTCTGGGGTGACTCGTTGGATATACAGGGGTCAGGGAGCTGCTTGAGGAGACAGTCTGTGCTTTATAGGAGCTCCAGTGCTGAGCTGTGAGCTCCGTTGTTGATTCAGTGTTGTTGGGAGGTTGTTTATGTCTGTTGCAATAGAACTCATAAAACACCACCCTTTTTTCCCCCCACCTTAGATGTTCTGTCTCAGGGAGTTGGGGCTTTTTTATGAGTATCTGTTGCACTGTCCTGCCCCACTAGGCAGCAGTCTTTTTACTACTTGCCTGCTGGGGCTCTGACCTGCTTGCATGGGTCTGCCCTGTTGCTGCTGGGCTCCCTTCTGCTGTGGAGCGCTCCCGCTCTTGGCGGAGACTCTCTGTTATGGCAGGTTGCCTCAGCAACGGCCGGCTGCGTCAATCCTGGGCGGTACTTCAGTGGGGGTGGACTGCGTCAGAAATGGTGGATGCCTCTCCCTCACCGGGCTGCAGCGTCCTAGATGCCAGCAGCAAAACTTTCAGCCCCAAGCACCTCCAGTCGCCATTCTGCTTGTCTCCGTGAGCATGGGACCCGCTGAGCCTGATCACCCAGCTCCCTGCCTCAGAGTCTGTCCTCTCTCTCTCTCTCTTCCTCTCCCCAGAGTGCTAAGATTGCTGGCCTCAGTCACAGTGACGGCTCAGTCTCTCAATTTATTTTTCAAAAATAAAGTTAACCGGCCCATCACGGAGATTCACAGGAGACTGTAATTCATGCACCTGAAAAAAAATTGCGGGCAGATCATGAGAAGTTGCGAGTTCGAAACCCACCCATCCAACATGGTAAAACCCCATTTTTGAAACGAAATCAAAATTTGGATTGAGCTTTGCTGCTCAGGACTTTAATCCCAGCACTTGAGATGCCGAGCTGGGCAGAAAGTAAGGTCACAAGTTCAAGACTGGCCTCAAAAGACACAAAAAAGCCCACTCTATTAAAAACACATGAACAGAAAAACTTAAAACGCTGAGGCAGGTATTGCATGTGCTTGCTTGAAGCACGTACACTATAATTCAGATGCTACACAGAATTCCTGCATAACCGCAGCGCAAAATGACCAGCAAAAGTGTGCAGCCTTATGTACTAATTTTTTTCTTTTGGCTGCTTTGTTGAAATGAAATAAAGACAGATTTGAGGTACAAAAATATAAAAATTGAAAGTTAGCTGGACGTGGTGTTGTGGACATCTGCAACTCCAGCTACTTGAAGGGCATTGCAGGAAAATCGCTTGAACCCAGAAGGCAAATGTGGCAATAAACAAAAATCGCACTGTTACACCTGGCCATGGTGACAAGAAGGAACCCTACTCCTCACCGGGCTGCAGCGTCCTAGATGCCAGCAGCAAAACTTTCAGCCCCAAGCACCTCCAGTCGCCATTCTGCTTGTCTCCGTGAGCATGGGACCCGCTGAGCCTGATCACCCAGCTCCTGCCTCAGAGTCTGTCCTCTCTCTCTCTCTTCCTCTCCCCAGAGTGCTAAGATTGCTGGCCTCAGTCACAGTGACGGCTCAGTCTCTCAATTTATTTTTCAAAAATAAAGTTAACCGGCCCATCACGGAGATTCACAGGAGACTGTAATTCATGCACCTGAAAAAAAATTGCGGGCAGATCATGAGAAGTTGCGAGTTCGAAACCCACCCATCCAACATGGTAAAACCCCATTTTTGAAACGAAATCAAAATTTGGATTGAGCTTTGCTGCTCAGGACTTTAATCCCAGCACTTGAGATGCCGAGCTGGGCAGAAAGTAAGGTCACAAGTTCAAGACTGGCCTCAAAAGACACAAAAAAGCCCACTCTATTAAAAACACATAAACAGAAAAGCTTAAAACGCTGAGGCAGGTATTGCATGTGCTTGCTTCGAAAGCACGTACACTATAATTCAGATGCTACACAGAATTCCTGCATAACCGCAGCGCAAAATGACCAGCAAAAGTGTGCAGCCTTATGTACTAATTTTTTTCTCTTTTGGCTGCTTTGTTGAAATGAAATAAAGACAGATTTGAGGTACAAAAATATGGCAATTGAAAGTTAGCTGAACGTGGTGTTGTGGACATCTGCAACTCCAGCTATGTAAAGGGCATTGCAGGAAAATCACTTGAATCCAGAAGGCAAATGTGGCAATAAACAAAAATCGCACTGTTACACCCTGGCCATGGTGACAAGAAGGAAACCCTACTTCATAAAGTAGGGTGAGGCTAGGGGTGGAGTCACCAGTTACCTACTTTTGTTACGATTGAACACACTCATATGTCAAATTTCTTTTTTTTTCTCTTTTTTTATGTGAGGTGATTTTTAACCTGGATACTCAGGCTGACCTTGAAATCATGTCCTCAGGGGACATACCAACCTCGCCCTCTCAGAGTGCTAAGATTGCTTGCGAGAGTCTCAGTGCCGGCACAGTCTCTCTGATTTCTTTTATAACAATAAAGTCTGCCAGCCGGACTCAGAGGCTCACAGGAGACTCATTCAGGCGCATGGGAAACAAGGCAGGTGGATCATGTGACATTGCGAGTTCAAGATTCGCCCGATCCACATGGTGAAACCCTGTCTTTAAAACGAAACAACAATTTGGTTTTGGCTCTGATGCTCAGGCCTGTAATCTCAGTATCTAGAATGCTGAGTAAGGCAGATTGTGATGTCAAAGGTTCAAGACAGGCAACGAAAGACACAGCACACAACACTCCCTGTAAAAAACCTACAAACAGGAAAACATTAAAAAGCTGAGGAGCGTATGGCATGTGCTTGCTTTGGCAGCACCTACACTAAAATTGTGACGCTACACAGAATTCCAGCTTAAACACAGCACAAAAATGACCAGCAAAAAAGTGCAGCGTTAGGTAGATATTATTTTTCTTCTTGTGGCTGCTTTGTGGAGATCAAATAAAGACAGATTTGAGCTACAAAATAATAAAAATAAAAATTTGGCTGGACTTGTTGGTGTGCACACCTGCAATTCCAGCTACTTGAAGGGCATAGAAGGAGAATCACTTGGACCCAGAAGGCAGGTGTTGAAATAAGCAAAAGTCGCGCTGCTACAACATGGCAATAATGACAAGAGGAAACATTACGTGATAAATAAAGACAGGGCCAGAAATGGAGTCACCTGGAACCTTGTTTTGTTACGATTGCACACACTCACTTGTCTAATTTTTTTTCTCTTTTTTTATGTGAGGTGAATTTTAAAGTGGATACTAACGCTGACCTCTATCTTGTGACTTCAGGTGACACACCCACCACAGCCTCAAAGAGTGCTAAGATTGCTGGCGTCAGTCACAGTGCTGGCACAGTCTCTCTGATTTCTTTTTTAACAAAAATGTCAACCAGCCAAACACTGAGGCTCACAGGAGACTGTCATTCAGGTGCCTGAAAAAAAACGGTGGACAGATCATGAGAAGTTGCAAGTTTGAAACCCGCCCAACCAACATGGTAAAACCCCATTTTTAAAACGAAAACAAAATTTGGTTTTAGCTCCGCTGCTAAGGCATTTAATCCCATCACTAGAAATGCCAAGCCAGGCAGAAGGTAAGATCACAGGTTCGAGACTGGCCTCCAAAGACACAGGGAAGCCCGCTCTCTATTAAAAACATATAAACAGAAAAACTGAAAAATCGCTGAGGCGGGTATGGCATGTGCTCGCTTTGGAAGCACCTACACTATAATTCAGATGCTACACAAAATTCCGGCATAACTGCAGAGCAAAAATGACCAGCAAAGGTGTGCAGCCTTATGTACTTACTTTTTTCTACTTGTGGCTGCTTAGTTGAAATCAAATAAAGAAAGATTTGAGGTACAAAAGTATAAAAATTGCAAGTTAGCTGGACGTTTTGTTGTGGACATCTGCAACTCCAGCTACTTGAAGGGCATTGCAGGAAAATCGCTTTACCCCCGAAGGCAAATGTTGCAATAAGCAAAAGTTGCACTGTTACATCCTGGCCACAGTGACAAGGGGAAAACACTACATCATAAAAAAGGTGTGGCTAGGGGTGGAGTCACCTGGTAGCTGGTTTTGTTATGATTGAACACACTCATTTGTCTAATTTCTTTTATCTTTTCTCTTTTTTATGTGAGGTGATTTTTAACCTGTATACTCATGCTGACCTCTATCTGTTGACTTCACGTGGCCCATCAACTTCGGTATACCTGAGTGCTAAGATTGCTGGCGTCACTCACAGTGCCGGCACAGTCTCTCTGATTACTTTTTTAACAATAAAGTCAACCGGCAAAACACAGACACTCACAGGAGAAGGTCAATCCGGAGCCTTGATAAAAGGCGGGCAAATCATGGGAAGTTGCGAGTTCAGAACCCGCCAGACCAAAATGGTAAAACCCCATTATTAAAACGAAAACACAATTTGGTTTGAGGTCCGCTGCTCAAACCTTTAATCCCAGCACTTGGAATGCCAAGCTGGGCAGAATGTAAGGTCACAGGTTTGAGACAGGCCTCAAAAACACAGAAAAGACCGCTCTAAATTAAAAACATATGCAAAGAAAAACTTAAATACTCTGAGGCGGGTATGGCATGTGCTCACTTCGGAAGCACCTACACTATAATTCAGACACTGCACATAATTCTGGCATACTCACAGCACAAAAATGACCAGCAAAGGTGTGCAGCCTTACATATTTATTATTTTCTCTTGTGGCTGCTTTGTTGAAATCAAATAAAGACAGATTTGTTGTACAAATATATAAAAATTGAAAGTTATCTGGACGTGGTGTTGCAGATATCTGCAACTCCAGCTACTTAAAGAGCATTGCAGGAAAATCGCTTGAAACCAGAAGGCAAATGCTGCAATAAGCAAAAATCGCTCTGTTACTTCCTGGCCATGGTGACAAAAGGAAAACACTACGTCATAAAAACGGTGGGGCTAGGGGTGGAGTCACCTGGTAGCTGGTTTTGTTACGATTGAACACACTCATCTCTAATTTCTTTTTTCTTTTCTCTTTTTTATGTGAGGTGATTTTTAACCTGGATACTCAGGCTGACCTCGAACTCATGAATTAAGGGGACCCACCAACCTCGGCCTCCCAGGGTGCTAAGGTTGTTTGCGTGAGTCACAGTGTCGGCACAGTCTCTCTGATTTCTTTTATAACAATAAAGTCTGCCGGCCGAACTCAGAGACTCACAGGAGACTGTCATTCAGCCACATGGGAAACAAGGTGGGTGGATCATGAGAAGTTGCGAGTTTGAGATTCGACCGACCCACATGGTGAAACCCCGTCTTTAAAATAAAACAACCATTTGGATTTTGCTCCAGTGCTCAGGCCTGTAACAACAGTCTCTAGAATGCCGTGGCAGGCAGATTGTGATGTCACAGGTTCAAGACTGGCCTTGAAAGACACAGCACAGTCTGCTCCCTTTAAGAAACCTATAAACAGAAAAACATAAAAAAGCTGAGGTGGGTATGGCATGTGCTTGCTTCGGCAGCACCTACACTAAAATTGGGACACAACACAGAATTCCCGCATAAACACAGAACGAAAATGACCAGCAAAGGGGTTCAGTGTTATATAGATATTTTTTCTTTTTGTGTCTGCTTGGTGGAGATCAAAAAAGACGGATTTGTGGTACAAAACGTTAAAAATAGATATTCAGCTGGATCTGCTTGTGTGGACACGTTCACCTCCGGCTACTTGAAAAGCATAGCAGGAAAATCGCTTGGATCCAGAAGGCAGGTGTTGCAATAAGCAAAAATCGCACTGCTACAGCCTGGCGATAATGACAAGAGGAAACAGTACACCATACATAAAGGCAGGGCCAGAAGTGGAGTCACCTGGAACCTGGTTTGGTTATGATTGCACACACTCATCTGTCTGATTGCATTTTTCTCTCTTTTTTATGAGGTTAATTTGAACCTGGATACTCACGCTGACCTCTATCTTGTGACTTCCAGTGACGCACCCACCTTCACTCCCCAGAGTGCTAAGATTGTTGGCGTGAGTCACAGTGCCGGTAAATTTTCTCTGATTTAATTTTTAACAATAAACTCGGCCGGCAAAACACAGAGACACTTGGAAGACTGTCATTCAGAACCCTGGAAAACAAGGCGGGCAGATCATGAGAAGTTGCTAGTTCGAGATCCGCCCAACCAACATGGTGAAACTTCATCTTTAAAGCAAAAACACAATTTGGTTTGGGCTACGCTGCTCAAGCCTGTAATCCCAGCACTTAGAATTCTCAGGTGGGCAGATCATGAGGTAACACGTTTGAGACTGGCCTCGAAAGAAACAGCACTGTGTTCTCCGTATAAAAAAATATGTAAAGAAAAAACATTAAAAAGTGAGGCGGGTATGGCATCTGCTCACTTCGGCATCACCTACACTAAAATTGGGACGTTACACAGAATTCTGGCATAACGGCAGTGCCAAAATAACCAGCAAAAAGGTACAGAATTGTGTAATAATTTTTACCTTCTTGTGGCTGCTTTGTTGAAATCAAACAAAGACAGATTTGAGGTCCAAAAAAAAACACAAAAATACAGAGATAGCTGGACGTGGTGGTGCGGATATCTGCAAGCTTAACTACTTGAAGGGCATTGCATGAAAATTGTTTGAATCCACAAGGTAAATGTCGCAAAAAGCAAAAATCGCAGAATGACACCCTGGCCATTGTGACAAGAGGGAAACTCTACGTCATAAAGAAAGGCGCTGCCAAGGTTGGAGTCACCGGAGACCTGGTTTTGTTACGATTGCACACACTCATCTGTCTGATTGCTTTTATTTCTCTTTTCTCTTGTGAGGTGAAGTTTAACCTGGATACTTATGCTGACCTCTATCTTGTCACTTCTCGTGACCCACCAACCTCGGCCTCACAGAGTGCTAAGATTGCTGGCGTCAGTCACAGTGAGGGCACACTCTCTCTGATTTCTTATTTAACAATATAGTCAACCAGCCAAACATGGAGACTCACAGGAGACTGTCATTCAGGCGCCTGGAAAAAAAGGCTTGTGGATAATTAGAAGTTACGAGTTTGAAACCCGCCCAACCAACATGGTGAAACTTCATCTTTAAAGCAAAACACAATTTGGTTTGGGCTACGCTGCTCAAGCCTGTAATCCCAGCACTTGGAATGCCAGATGGGCAGAAACTAAGGTCACAGGTTCGAGACTGGCCTCGAAAGACACAGAAAAGCCTGCTCTCTATTAAAAACATGTAAACAGAAAAACATAAAAACGCTGAGGCGGGTATGGCATGTGCTCGCTTTGGAAGCACCTACACTATAATTCAGATGCTACACAGAATTCTGGCATAACTGCAGAGCAAAATGACCAGCAAAGGGTTCAGTGTTATATAGATATTTTTCTTTTGTGGCTGCTTTGTTAAAATCAAATAAAGACAGATTTGAGGTACAAAAAATAAAAATACAGAGATAGCTGGACGTGGTGGTGCGGATATCTGCAAGCTTAACTACTTGAAGGGCATTGCATGAAAATCGCTTGAACCAGAAGGCAAATGTCGCAATAAGCAAAAATCGCAGAATGACACCCTGGCCATTGTGACAAGAGGGAAACTCTACGTCATAAAGAAAGGCGCTGCCAAGGTTGGAGTCACCGGAGACCTGGTTTTGTTACGATTGCACACACTCATCTGTCTGATTGCTTTTATTTCTCTTTTCTCTTGTGAGGTGAAGTTTAACCTGGATACTTATGCTGACCTCTATCTTGTCACTTCTCGTGACCCACCAACCACGGCCTCACGGAGTGCTAAGATTGCTGGCGTCAGTCACAGTGAGGGCACACTCTCTCTGATTTCTTATTTAACAATATAGTCAACCAGCCAAACATGGAGACTCACAGGAGACTGTCATTCAGGCGCCTGGAAAAAAAGGCTTGTGGATAATTAGAAGTTACGAGTTTGAAACCCGCCCAACCAACATTGTTAAACCCCATTTCTAAAACGAAAACACAAATTGGTTTGAGCTCCGCTGCTCAGACCTTTAATCCCAGCACTTGGAATGCCAAGATGGGCAGAAACTAAGGTCACAGGTTCGAGACTGGCCTCAAAAGACACAGAAAAGCCCGCTCTCTATTAAAAACATGTAAACAGAAAAACTTAAAATCGCTGAGGCGGGTATGGCATGTGCTCGCTTTGGAAGCACCTACACTATAATTCAGATGCTACACAGAATTCTGGCATAACTGCAGAGCAAAATGACCAGCAAACGTTTGCAGATGTAGGTACTTATTTTTATGTGGCTGCTTTGTTAAAATCAAATAAAGACAGATTTGAGGTACAAAAAAATAAAAATACAAAGTTAGTTTTACGTGGTGGTGCGGATATCTGCAACCTTAGCTACTTAAAGGGCATTGCAGGAAAATCGCTTGAACCAGAAGGCAAATGTTGCAATAAGCAACAATCGCACAGTTACACCATGGCCATGGTGACAAGAGGAAACACTACGTCATAGAAAAAGGCGAAGCCTGGGTTGGAGCCAACTGGGACCTGGTTTTGTTACGATTACACACACTCATCTGTCTGATTGCTTTTTTTTCTCTTTTCTCTTGTGAGGTGAATTTTAACTGGATACTCATCCTGACCTCTATCTTTTGACTTCACGTGACCCACCAACTTCGGCATCCCTGAGTGCTAAGATTGCTGGCATCACTCACAGTGCCGGCACAGTCTCTCTGATTTCTTTTTTAACAATAAAGTCAACCGGCCAAACACGGAGACTCACAGGAGACGGTCAATCAGGTGCCTGGAAAAAGGTGGGCAGATCATGAGAAGTTGCGATTTCAAAACCCGACACACCAACATGGTAAAACCCCATTTTTAAAACGAAAACACCATTTGGTTTGAGCTCCGCTGCTCAAGACTTTAATCCTAGCACTTGAAATGCCGAGCCGAGCAGAATGTAAAATTACAGGTTCAAGACAGGCCTCAAAAACACAGAAAAGAGCGCTCTCTATTAAACACATATGAACATAAAAACTTAAATTCTCTGAGGCGGGTATGGCATGTGCTCGCTTCGGAAGCACCTACATTATAAGTCAGACACTGCACATAATTCTGGCATACTTGCAGCACAAAAATGACCAGCAAAGGTGTGCAGCCTTACATATTTATTGTTTTCTCCTAGCGGCTGCTTTGTTGAAATCAAATAAAGACAGATTTGTTGTACAAATATATAAAAATTCAAAGTTATCTGGACGTGGTGTTGCGGATATCTGCAACTACAGCTACTTAAAGGGCATTGCAGGAAAATCGCTGGAAACCAGAAGGCAAATGTTGCAATAAGCAAAAATCTCTCTGATACATCCTGGCCATGGTGACAAAAGGAAAACACTATGTCATAAAAAAGATGGGGCTAGGGGTGGAGTCACCTGGTAGCTGGTTTTGTTACGATTGAACACACTCATCTCTAATTTCTTTTTTCTTTTCTCTTTTTTATGTGAGGTGATTTTTAACCTGGATATTCAGGCTGACCTCGAACTCATGAATTAAGGGGACCCACCAACCTCGGCCTCCCAGGGTGCTAAGGTTGCGTGAGTCACAGTGCCGGCACAGTCTCTCTGATTTCTTTTTTTTTTTTTTTTAAATTTTATTGCATTATAGGTTTGGGGGTACATGTGCAGAACGAGCAAGATAGTTGCATAGGTACACACATGTCAGTGTGCTTTGCTGCTTTCCTCCCCCTCACCCACACTTGGTATTCATCCCCAGTCTATCCCCCACCCCTCCTCTGTCCCTCCCCATTCCCCCAACAGTCCCCAGTGTATAGTAGACCGCCTCTCTGTGTCCATGTGTTCTTATTTTTCTCACCCACCTATGAGTGAGTATATGCGGTATTTCTTTTTCTGTTCTTGTGTCAGTTTACTGAGAATGATGTTCTCCAGATTCATCCATGTCCCTACAAAGGACGCATACTCATCATTTTTTGATTGCTGCATAATATTCCATGGTGTATATGTGCCACATTTTCCCAGTCCAGTCTATCATCGTTGGGCATTTGGGTTGGTTCCAGGTCTTTGCTATTGTAAACAGTGCTGCGATGAACATTCGTGTGCATGTGTCCTTATAGTAGAACGATTTATAGTCCTTTGGATAGATACCCAGTAATGGGATTGCTGGGTCAAATGGAATTTCTATTTCTAGGTCCCTGAGGAATCGCCACACTGTCTTCCACAATGGTTGAACTAATTTACACTCCCACTCTGATTTCTTTTATAACAATAAAGTCTGCCGGCCGAACTCAGAGACTCACAGGAGACTGTCATTCAGCCACATGGGAAACAAGGTGGGTGGATCACGAGAAGTTGCGAGTTCGAGCTTCGACTGACCCACATAGTGAAACCCTGTCTTTAAAATAAAACAACCATTTGGATTTTGCTCCGGTGCTCAGGCCTATAATAACAGTCTCTAGAATGCCGAGGCAGGCAGATTGTGATGTCACAGGTTCAAGACTGGCCTTGAAAGAAACAGCACAGTCTGCTCCCTTTAAGAAACCTATAAACAGAAAAACATAAAAAAGCTGAGGTGGGTATGGCATGTGCTTTCTTCGACAGCACCTACACTTAAATTGGGATGCTACACAGAATTCCCCCATAAACACAGAAAGAAAATGACCAGCAAAGGGGTTCAGTGTTACGTAGATATGTTTTTCTTGTTGTGGCTGCTTGGTGGAGATCAAAAAAGACGGATTTGTGGTACAAAACGTTAAAATAGATATTCAGCTGGATCTGCTTGTGTGGACACTTTCACCTCCAGCTACTTGAAGGGCATTGCAGGAAAATCGCTTGGACCCAGAAGGCAGGTGTTGCAATAAGCAAAAATCTCTCTGATACATCCTGGCCATGGTGACAAGAGGAAACAGTACACCATAAATAAAGGCAGGGCCAGAAGTGGAGTCACCTGGAACCTGGTTTGGTTATGATTGCACACACTCATCTGTCTGATTGCTTTTTTCTCTTTTTATGTGAGGTGATTTTAACCTGGATACTCAGGCTGACCTCTATCTTGTGACTTCCAGTGACACACCCACCTCCACCTCCCAGAGTGCTAAGATTGCTTGCGTGAGTCACAGTGCCGGCACAGTCTCTCTGATTTCTTTTATAACAATAAAGTCTGCCGGCCGAACTCAGAGACTCACAGGAGACTGTCATTCAGGCACATGGGAAACAAGGTGGGTGGATCATGAGAAGTTGCGAGTTCGAGCTTCGACTGACCCACATAGTGAAACCCTGTCTTTAAAATAAAACAACCATTTGGATTTTGCTCCGGTGCTCAGGCCTATAATAACAGTCTCTAGAATGCCGAGGCAGGCAGATTGTGATGTCACAGGTTCAAGACTGGCCTTGAAAGACACAGCACAGTCTGCTCCCTTTAAGAAACCTATAAACAGAAAAACATAAAAAAGCTGAGGTGGGTATGGCATGTGCTTTCTTCGACAGCACCTACACTTAAATTGGGATGCTACACAGAATTCCCCCATAAACACAGAAAGAAAATGACCAGCAAAGGGGTTCAGTGTTACGTAGATATGTTTTTCTTGTTGTGGCTGCTTGGTGGAGATCAAAAAAGACGGATTTGTGGTACAAAACGTTAAAAATAGATATTCAGCTGGATCTGCTTGTGTGGACACTTTCACCTCCAGCTACTTGAAAAGCATAGCAGGAAAATCGCTTGGACCCAGAAGGCAGGTGTTGCAATAAACAAAAATCGCACTGCTACAGCCTGGCGATAATGACAAGAGGAAACAGTACACCATAAATAAAGGCAGGGCCAGAAGTGGAGTCACCTGGAACCTGGTTTGGTTATGATTGCACACACTCATCTGTCTGATTGCATTTTTCTCTCTTTTTTAATGTGAGGTTAATTTGAACCTGGATACTCAGGCTGACCTCTGTCTTGTGACTTCCAGTGACACACCCACCTCCACCTCCCAGAGTGCTAAGATTGTTGGCGTGAGTCACAGTGCCGGTAAATTTTCTCTGATTTAATTTTTAACAATAAACTCGGCCGGCCAAAAACAGAGACACTCGGAAGACTGTCATTTAAAACCCTGGAAAACAAGGCGGGCAGATCATGAGAAGTTGCTAGTTCGAGATCTGCCCAGCCAACATGATGAAACTTTGTCTTTAAAGCAAAAACACAATTTGGTTTGGGCTACGCTGCTCAAACCTGTAATCCCAGCACTTAGAATTCCCAGGTGGGCAGATCATGAGGTAACAGGTTTGAGACTGGCCTCAAAAGACACAGCACAGCGCGCTCCGTATAAAAAAATATGTAGGACTTCCGGCAAGATGGCGTCATAGAGGCGACTCAGAATTGCAGCTCTCAGTGAAGGCGCAGAGGGTGAGTCCTAGCCGCATTCTCGGATGTTCCTTTTATTCCCACAGAGCGTTGAAAGTTTCAGGTGTGGGAGAGACACGGGACACTAGCAGCTGGCAAACGCAGCAGGCTCCCGCCACCTCTAGGTCCAGCGCCACAGCAGGACCCGGAGCGGAACTCACTGGTCTGGGTGCCCTGTTAAACCAGCAATCTGAGATTTGGAAGGGCAGATTGGCATGTTCATCTGATTGAACGGGACTTGGACAATGAGCGAGACCAGGAGTTTCCCTGGAAGCGTGATCTGAGCCGGGGTAGTCGCAGTGGCACGGGAGATCACACAAATCCCAGTGCTTTATCAGCAGGATACTGGGGCGCCAGTGAGAGAGTCGACCTTTCAGCTTGGAGAGGAAGAGAGAGAGAGAGGATGGACTCTGAGGCAGGGAGCTGGGTGATCAGGCTCGGCGGGTCCCATGCTCACAAGGACAAGCAGGGCGGCGACTGGAGATGCTTGGGGCTAAGAGTTTTGCTGCCGGCATCTAGGACGGTGCAGCCCGGTGAGGGAGGGGTGTCCACCATTGCTGACACAGTCCACCCCCACTGAAGTACCACCCAGAACTGACGCGGCCTGCCATTGCCGAGGCAACCTGCCATAACAGAGAGACTCCGAGCTCCAAAGCAGAAGGAAGCCCAGCAGCAACAGGGCGGACCCAAGCTAGCAGGTGAGAGCCCCAGCAGGCAAATAGTGAATAGACTGCCGCCTAGTGGAGTAGGACAGTGCAACAGATACACATAAACAAAGCCCCAACTCCCTGAGTCAGAGCATCTAAGGGGGAAAAAAGGGTGGTGTTTTATGAGTTCTATAGCAGCAGACATAAATAACCTCCCAACAACGCTGAATGAACAACGGAGCTCACAGCTCAGCACTGGAGCTCCTATATAGCACAGACTGTATCCTCAAGTAGCTCCCTGACCCCTGTATATCCAACGAGTGACCCCAGAAAAGGACTAATCAAACTGACATTTGGCTGGCATTATTCTGGAACAAGGACAGCAGAAGAAGAAACTGGTATCATCCCTCACTGTTCCGCAGCTGCTGCAGGTATACCCCAGACAAGCAGGGCCTGGAGTGGACCTCAGCACTCATACAGCAGAGGGGATAGACCATTAGAGAAAAAACTAAGTAACAGAAATACTTCATCATCAACAATCTCAGCATCCACACAGAGACCCAATTGAAAAATTAGCAACTACTAAGACGACAGGCGGATAAATCCATAAAGATGGGAAGAAACCAGCGCAAAAGGAGGAAAGCACTCGAAACCAAAACACCTCAACTCCAGAAAAAGAACAAAACTCCTCACCAGCAAGGGAACAAAGCTAAACAGAAAATGAATGTGACGAAATGACAAAATCAGACTTCTGAAAGTGGATAATGAGAAACTTCAGTGAGCTAAAAAAACATGTACTAAACCAGTGCAAAGAAACTAAGAACCTTGAAAAAAGATTTGAAAAAATATTCGAGGAATTGATAACGAGAATGGACAACTTAGAGAGGAATATGAATGAATTGAAGGAGCTGAAAAACACAACACGAGAACTTCGTGAAGCATGCTCAAGTTTCAACAGCCGAATTGACCAAGCAGAAGAAAGAATATCAGAAGTTGAAGATCAACTCAATGAAATAAAACGTGAAACCAAGATTATAGAAAAAAGTACAAAAAGAAATGAACAAAATCTCCAAGAAATGTGGGACTATGTGAAGAGACCCAACCTACGTTTGATAGGTGTACCAGAATGTGACGAAGAGAATGAATCCAAGCTGGAAAACACTCTTCAGAATATTATCCAGGAAAATTTCCCCAACCTAGCAAGACAGGTCAATACTCAACTCCAGGAAATACAGAGAACACCACAAAGATACTCTGCAAGAAGAGCAAACCCAAGGAACATAATCGTCAGATTCCCCAGGGTTGAAATGAAGGAGAAAACACGAAGGGCAGCCAGAGAGAAAGGTCAGGTCACCCACAAAGGGAAGCCCATCAGACACACAGCAGATCTCTCGGCAGAGACTCTACAAACAAGAAGAGAGTGGGGGCCAATATTCAACATCCATAAAGAAAAAAACTTTCAACCCAGAATTTTATATCCAGCCAAACTGAGCTTCATAAGTGAAGGAAAAATAAAATCCTTCACGAACAAGCAAGTACTCAGATATTTTGTCACCACTAGGCCTGCTTTACAAGAGCTCCTGAAAGAGGCACTACACATAGAAAGAAACAACCAGTTCCAGCCATCCTAAAAGCATACCAAAAGCTAAAGACCATCAACAAAATGAAGAATGTACATGAACCAACGGGCAAAACAGCCAGCTAGCATTAAAATGGCAGTATCAAATTCACAGATAACAATATTAACCCTGAATGTAAATGGGCTAAATGCACCTATCAAAAGACACAGACTGGCAAATTGGATAAAAAACCAAAACCCATTATTATGCTGTATGCAGGAAACCCACCTCACACGCAAAGATACACAAAGGCTCAAAATAAAAGGATGGAGGAAGATATACCAAGCAAATGGAGAGCAAACAAAAGCAGGAGTTGCAATTCTCATCTCTGATAAAATAGACTTTAAAGCAACAAAGATCAAAAGGGACAAAGAAGGTCATTACATAATGGTAAATGGATCGATACAACAAGAAGAGCTAACGATTCTAAATATATATGAACCCAAAGTAGGAGCACCCAGATATATAAGGCAAGGTCTTAATGACTTACAAAGAGACTTGGACTCCCACACAATAATAGTGGGAGACTTTAACACTCCACTGTCAATAGCAGACAGATCAACCAGACAGAAAATTAACAAGGATATCCAGGACTTGAACTCAGACCTGGAACAAGCAAACATGATAAACATTTACAGAACTCTCCACCCCAATCAACAGAATATACATTCTTCTCAGCACCACATCACACCTACTCCAAAATTGACCACATAATTGGAAGTAAAGCACTCCTCAGCAAATGCAAAACAACGGAAATCATAACAAACAGTCTCTCAGACCATAGTGCAATCAAGTTGGAACTCAGAATTTAGAAAATAACTCAGAACCGCACAGCTTCATGGAAACTGAACAACTGGCTCTTGAATGTTGATTGGATAAACAATGAAATGAAGGCAGAAATAAAGAAGTTCTTTGAAACCAACGAGAATGAAGACACAACGTACCAGAATCTCTGGGACACATTTAATGCAGTCTGTAGAGGAAAATAGATAGCAATAAGTGCCCACATGAAAAGAGTGGAGAGATCCAAAATTGACACCCTATCGTCAAAACTGAAAGAGCTAGAGGAGCAAGATCAAAAACTCAAAACCTAGCTGAAGACAAAAAATAACTAAGATCATAGCAGAACTGAAGAAGATAGAGACAAGATAAACCCTTCAAAAAATCAATATATCCAAGAACTCTTTTTTCGAAAAGATCAACAAAATAGACAGACCACTAGCCATACTGATAAAAAAGAAAAGAGAGAACAACCAAATAGATGCAATAAAAAATGATAATGGAAATCACCACAGATTCCACAGAAATTCAAACCATTATCAGAGAATACTACAAAGAACTTTATGCACATAAACTAGTAAATCAGGAAGAAATGGATAAATTTCTGGACGCTTGTGTCCTCCCAGGCCTAAACCAGGAGAAAGCCAAAACTATGAATAGACCAATAACAAGGTCAGAAGTTGAGGCAGCAATTAAGAGCCTACCACACAAAATAAGCCCAGGGCCAGATGGGTTCACAGCCGAATTCTACCAGACACACAAAGAGAAGCTGGTACCATTCCTTCTGAAACTATTCCAAATAATTCAAACAGAGGGAACACTTCCCAAATCATTTTATGAGACCAATATCATCCTGATACCAAAACCGGCAGAGACTCAACAAGAAAAGAAAACTTCAGGCCAATATCCATGATTAACATAGACAAAAAAATCTTCAATAAAATACTGGCATACAGATTGCACCAGCACACTAAAAAACTTATCCATCATGATCAAGTAGGATTCATCCCGGGGATGCAAGGCTGGTTCAACATATGCAAGTCTATAAATGTAATTCACCAAATAAACAGAAGCAAAAACAAAAACCAGATGATTATCTCAATTGACGCAGAAAAGGCATTTGACAAAATTCAACAGCCCTTTATGCTGAAAACACTCAATAAACTTGGTATTGATGGAACATATCTCAAAGTAATAAAAGCTATTTTTTTAATTTTTATTGCATTATAGGTTTGAGGTACATGTACAGAAAGTGCAAGATACTTGCATAGGAATAAAAGCTATTTATGAAAACCAACAGCCAATATCATACTTAATGGGCAAAAACAGAAAAAAAACTGGAAGAATTTTGTTTGAAATCCGGCACTAGACAAGGATGCCCTCTCTCACCACTCCTATTCAACATAGTACTGGAAGTTCTAGCCAGAGAAATTAGGCAAGAAAAAGAAATAAAGTGTATTCAAATAGGAAAGTTGGAAGCCAAATTGTCTCTATTTGCAGACAACATGTTAGTATACCTAGAAGACCCCATCACCTCAGCCCACAAGCTCCTGAAACTGATAAGCAACTTCAATAAAGTCTCAGGATATAAAATCAATGTGCAAAAATCAGAAGCATTCCTATGCACCAATAACAGACTTAAGGAGAACCAAATCAAAAACGAACTGCCATTCACAATTGCTACAAAGAAAATAAAATACCTTGGAATACAACTCACAAGGAATGTAAGGGACCTCTTTAAGGAAAACTACAAACAACTGCTCAACGAAATAAGAGAGGACACAAACAGATGGAGAAAAATTCCATGTTCATGGTTAGTAAGAATCAATATTGTGAAAATGGCTATACTGCCCAAAGTAATTTACACAATCAATGCTATCCCCATCAAACTATTATTGAATTTCTTCACAGAACGGGAGAAAACCACCATGAACTTCATATGGAACCAAAAGAGAGCCCGCATAGCCAAGTCAATTCTAAGCAAAAAGAACACAGCGGGAGGCATCACACTACCAGGCTTCAAACTATACTACAAGGCTACAGAAATCAAAACAGCATGATACTGGTACCAAAACAGAGATATAGACCAATGGAACAGAACAGAGGCATCGGAGGCAACAAAACATTTCTACAATTATATAATCTTTGATAAACCTGACAAGAAGAAGTAATGGGGAAAGGATTCCCTGTTTAATAAATGGTATTGGGAAAACTGGCTAGCCATGTGCAGAAAGCAGAAACTGGACCCCTTCCTGACACCTTATGCTAAAATTAACTCCAGATGAATTAAAGATTTAAACATAAGAACTGACACCATAAAAACCCTAGAAGAAAATGTAGGCAAAACCATTCAGGACATAGGAGTAGGTAAGAACTTCATGACCAAAACACCAAAAGCATTGGCAACAAAAGCCAAAATAGACAAATGGGACGTAATCAAACTCCACAGCTTCTGCGCGACAAAAGAAACAGTCACTAGAGTGAATCGGCAACCATCAGAATGGAAAAAATTTTTGCAGTTTACGCATCTGACAAAGGGCTGATATCCAGAATTTACAAAGAACTCAAACAGATTTACAGGATAAAAACAAACAAGCCCATTCAAAAATAAGCAAAGGATATGAACAGACACTTTTTAAGGAAGACATACATGAGGCCAACAAACACATGAAAAAATGCTCATCATCATTGGTCATTAGAGAGATGCAAATCAAAACCACATTGAGATAACATCTCACACCAGTTAGAATGGAGGTCATTAAAAAATCAGGAGACAACAGTTGCTGGAGAGGATGTGGAGAAATAGGAATACTCTTACACTTTTTGTGGGAGTGTAAATTAGTTCAACCATTGTGAAAGAGAGTGTGGCGATTCCTCAGGGACCTAGAAATAGAAATTCCATTTGACCCAGCAATCCCATTACTGGGTATATATCCAAAGGAATATAAATCGTTCTACTATAAGGACACATGAACACGAATGTTCATTGCAGCACTGTTTACAATAGCAAAGACCTGGAACCAACCCAAATGCCCATTGATGACAGACTGGATTGGGAAAATGTGGCACATATACATCATGGAATATTATGCAGCAATAAAAAATGATGAGTTTGTGTCGTTTGTAAAGAAATGGGTGAATATGGAGAACATCATTTTCAGCAAACTGTCAGAAGAACAGAAAACAAAATACCGCATATTCTCACTCATAGGCAGGTGAGGAAAATGAGAACACATGGACACAGAGAGGGGTTCTACTACACACTGGGGCTATTGGGGGAATGGGGGAGGAACAATGGGGATGCTGGGGAGGGATAGTCTGGGGAAAAATGACAAGTGTGGGTGAAGAGGAGAAAGGCGGCAAAACATACATCCATGTGTGTACCTATGCAACTAACTTGCAGGTTCTGCACATGTATCCCAAAACCTATAATGCAATAAAAATTAAAAAGAAGAAAGCAATAAACACGTATTAGGAATAAAAAAAATAATGCACACCTGTGGAATAGTCAGGAGACTTTTTCATGTGGCTTCTCATTCAATGTATCATTGAAAAATGTGCTGTAGTCTGGACACTCTTTCATGTAGGCACATATTCAGAGCCTCAGGGCATAAGACAGACCCTTTATATAGTAAGAAATCTAATTTGTATGGCCACATCTGAGGCACACTGAATAACACACACCTGGAGAATAATTTGGAGTCTATTTTCGATGGACATTCATTCAGCGCCTCAGTAAATAATGCAGACCTCTGGAGTAGCCAGGAGTCTATTTCATTTGGAAACACATTCATTGCCTTAGTGCATAATATGCACGTGTGGATTAGACAGGATTACATTTGATATGGCCACTGACTCGTAAACTCAATGAATAATGCACAAATGTAAAGTACTCAGCAGTTCATTTCATATAGCCACTCATAGAGAGATTCACTGAATAATAAAATTATTTGAGATAGACTGCCTCCTGTTTCATATGGTCATACAAAAAGAGCCTCACTGAGTGACACATACCTGGGAAATTTTAGAAGTTGTGCTGTATATAGCCTCTCATTTACAGCCTAAGAGAATAATGCACACGTGTGGAATAGACACAATTCTATTTAATATGGCCACAAAATCAAAGCCTGAGTCAGTAATACAGAACTTTGGAATAGTCACTAGTCTATTCCATATGCGCAAATATTTAGAGTCAGAGTCAATGATACACGCCTGTAGACTAGTCAGGAAACAATTTCATATGGCCAAAGTTTCAGAGCCTCAGTGAATAATAAATACCTGAGGAATACTCTGGACGCTATTACATGTGCCATTTCTTCAGGGGTTCATTGAGTAAAGAACTCCTGTATTTTAGTCAGAATTCTATTTCATATAGCCACATACTCAGAGCCTAACTGAATAACAGACACCATGGGAAAGTCAGGATTCTATTTCATATAGCCACTCATTTACAGCTGAATGTAAAACTCATGCCTGAATAGTATATAGGAGGCTCCATTTTATGGCCACACATTCAGGGCCTCAAAAAATAATGCAGAAGTATGGAAATGTCAGGAGTGTACTTGACATGGCCACTTATTCAGTTCCTCAGTGAAGAATAATATATATCTGGAAAATATTCAGGATTCTATTATATATAGCCACTTATTAAGAGACTCACTGAATAATGCACACCTGGAGAATTGTCTGGAGACTATTTGATATGAACATTCACCCAGCGACTCAGTGGAAAATGCAGAGCTGAGAAATAGTCAAGAGGACAGAGTCAGGAGTCTATCTTATGTGGTCATTCGATCAGAATTTGACTGAATAATATACACCTTGGGAATAGTCAGAGTCCAGGTCATATGGCCACTCAATGACAGCATTACAGAATAATGCACAATGGGGCAATAGTAAGGAGTCTATTTCATATGGCCTCTCATGCAGAGCTTCAGTGCATAATAAACAGCTGTGGAGGAGTGAGAACCCTATTGACAGTAGCCCCAAATAAAGCAGCTCCGTGAATGATACACAAATGTGTGAGAGTCAGGAGACTATTTGATATGGACATTCATACAAAACCTCTTCGAATATTGCACATGTGAGGAATAATCACTAGTGTATTTCATATGGTGGTTCGTTTGGAGGTTCAAAAAATTATGCGCACCTGTGGAGTAAAATCTGGTCTATTTCATAAGATCATTCTTTCAGTGTTTTAGTGAATAACATGTATATTTGATAAGTAAGGAATCTCTTTCACATGGCCACTCGTTTTGGGCCTCTGTGAATAATACTCCCCTCAGAAACAGTCAAGGGTCTACTTCAAATGCCTACACATTCAGAGTCTCTGTAAGTAATGAACACCTGGGCAATACACCTGAGTCTCTTTTTTATGCACACTTAGGTAGAGTCTCATTCAATAATACATACCTGGGGAAGAGTTAAGAGTCTACTTCATGTAGCCACTTATTTCGATCCTCAGTGGGAAATCCAAACCAGGGTAATAGTTGAACATTTTTTATATGGCCACTCATTCTGTGCCTCACTGAATGATACACAGCTGGGGAATTCTCAGGATTCTATTTCATACTACCACTCATTTAGAACCTTATTGAATAATTTACAATGGAGCAATAGTCAGGTGTCTATTTTGTATGGCCTCTCATTCAGAATTTCAGTGAATAATAATCTTCTATGTAGTAATCAGGACACTGTTTAAGACAGCCATGAATAAAGTGCCTTTCTGAATGATAGACACATTGGTGGTAGTCAGGAGTCTATTTCATATGAACTCTAATTCTGTGTAACGCTGAGTAATACACAAAACCACTTCGAGTATTGCATATTTGAAGAATAATCACTAGTCCATTTCATATGGTCGTTCATTTGGGAGTCAAAAAATAACACGGAAGAGGGGTAATACACACAGGAGAGTGGAGGGTACACACAGGAGACAGTGCGTACACAAAGGAGAGAAGAGGATTCACAATGGAGTGGGGCTACACACAGGAGAGTAGGGAATACACAGAGAAGAGAGGAGGATAAACACAAGAGAGAGGAGGATAAAGACAAGGAAAAGAAATATACAGGATAAAGGGGCATACACACAGGACCGGGTGATACACACAGGAGAAAGAAAGATAAACACAAGAGAGAGGAAGATAAACACAGAACAGTGGGAAACACACAGGGGAGAGAAGCGTACACACAGGAGAATAAAGGATACACACAGCAGAGAGGTAGATACAAACAGGAGAGAGGGGATACACAGAAGAGAGTGGAAAATACACACAGGAGAGAAAGTATACACACAAAAGGGAGGGGGTTACACATAGGAGAGAGGGAATACACACAGGAGAGAGGGGTAAACAAACTGGAGAAAGGGGGATACACACAGGAGGGAGGGAAAATTCACACAAAAGAGAGGGTTGATATACACAGGAGAGAAACATGATACACACAGGAGAGAGGAGGATACACACAGGAGAAAGGATACACACTGGAGAGAGAAAGGTACACACAGGAGATGGGGATACACACAGGAGTGAGGAGAATTCACACAGGAAAGAATACGATACACAGAAGACAGGAGGATACACACAAAAAAGGGAAGGATACACACGGTAGACAGAAGGATAAACACAGGAAAGAGAAGGATACAAACCGAAGAGTGGTGATACCAACAGGAGAGATGAGGGTTCACACAGGTGAATAGAGGATACGCACATGAGAGAGATGGATACACACAGGAGAGAGGAGTATACACACAGCAGAGAGGAGGATACACAGAGCAGAGAGGGCATACATAATGGGGTGAGAAAGATCCACACAGGAGAGAAGGGAATGCACACAGGAGAGAGGTGGATACACACAGTAGTGGGGCATACACACAGGAGAGAGGAATACACACAGAAGAGATGGGGATACACAGGAGAGTGGTGATCCACACTGGATAGTTGAGGGTACACACAGGAGAGAGGATGCACACACAAAAAGGGATACACACAGGAGAGTAGGGAATAAACAGAGGAGAGAGGAGGATACACAAACGAGAGAGGAGGATAAACACCAGAGAAAGAGATACACACAGGAGAGAGGAGCTTACACACAGAAGAGGGGGATACACACAGGAGAAAAAGGGATAAACACAGAAAGAGGAGAAACACACAGGAGAGAAAATACACAGGAGAGGAGAAAATACACACAGGAGAGAAGCGTACACACAGGAGAAAACAGGATACACACAGCAGAGGAAGATACACACAGGAGAGGAGATACACAGGAGAGGGGATACACACAGGAGAGAAGGATACACACAGAAGAGAGGAGGATACAGGTAGGAGAGAGGAGGATACACACAGGAGAGAGGATACACACAGCAGAGGAGGATACACAGAAAGAGTGAAAATACACACAGAGAGGGGATACACACAAAGAAGAGGGAGATACTAACAAAGGGAGGAAAATAAACACAGGAGAAAGGAGGATACACACAGGAGAGAGGAGGATACACACAGGAGAAAGGAGGATACACACAAAGAGAGGAAACACAGGAGAGAGGGGATACACACAGGCGGGAAAGATAAACTCAGAAGAGGGTATACACAGGAGAGGAAGATACACACAGTAGAGGGCAGTACACACAGGAAAGAGAAGATTATACAGGAGACAGGAGGATACACACAGGAGAGAGGGTGAATACACACAAAAGATGGAAATACACAGGAGAGTGAAGCATACACACAGACAGGAGGGTAATACACAGGAGAGAGGGAGATACACACAGAGAAAAAAGGATAAATAAAAAAAGGAAGATACACACCAAAGAGAAGGATATAGATAAAGAGAGGAGGACACACCCAGGATATTGGAGGATACACAGGAGAGAAGAGGATAAACACAGGAGAGAGGAGGATACACAGAAGAGAGGAGGATACACACAAGAGAGGAAAATATACACAGGAAGAGGAGGATACACACAGGAGTGGCGTGATACACACTGGAGAAAGGAGGGTACACACAGTGAAAAGTAGAATACACACAGGAGAGAGGAGGATATACAAAGAAGAGGGGGATACACACTGGAGAGAGGGGGATACACCAAGGAGAGACGAGGATACACAAAGGCAGAGGAGGATACACACAGAAGAATACACACAGAAGGGGACCATAAACACAGGAGGGGATACACACAAGAGAGAAAATACACACAGGACAGGGAGATACACACAGGAGAGTTGGGCATACACACAGGAGAGAGGAAGATACACACAGCAGAGGAGGATACACACAGGAGAGAGAGGATACACACAAGAGAGGAAGATACAAACTGGAGAGAGGGAAGATACACACAGGAGAGAGGTGGATACACACAGGAGAGAGGGGTGATACACACAGGAGAGAGGAGGGTACACAGGAGAAAGGAGGATACACACTTGTTAGAGAAAGATGCACACAGGAGTGGGGATACACACAGGAGAGAGGAGAATTCACACAGGAAAGAATACGATACACAGAAGACAGGAGGATACACACAAAAAAGGGAAGGATACACACGGTAGACAGAAGGATAAACACAGGAAAGAGAAGGATACAAACCGAAGAGTGGTGATACCAACAGGAGAGATGAGGGTTCACACAGGTGAATAGAGGATACACACATGAGAGAGATGGATACACACAGGAGAGAGGAGTATACACACAGCAGAGAGGAGGATACACACAGGAGAGAGGGCATACATAATGGGGTGAGAAAGATCCACACAGGAGAGAAGGGAATGCACACAGGAGAGAGGTGGATACACACAGTAGTGGGGCATACACACAAAAGAGAGCGAATACACACAGAAGAGATGGGGGATACACAGGGAGAGTGGTGATCCACACTGGATAGTTGAGGGTATACACAGGAGAGAAGAGGATGCACACACAAAAAGGGATACACACAGGAGAGTAGGGAATAAACAGAGGAGAGAGGAGGATACACAAAAGAGAGAGGAGGATAAACACCGAAGAGAGAGATACACACAGGAGAGAGGAGCTTACACACAGAAGAGGGGGATACACACAGGAGAAAAGGATAAACACAGAAAAGAGGAGGAAACACACAGGAGAGAAAAATACACACAGGAGAGAAAAATACACACAGGAGAGAAAGGCGTAGACACAGGAGAAAACAGGATACACACAGCAGAGAGGAAGATACACACAGGAGAGAGGAGATACACAAAGGAGAGAGGGGGATACGCACAGGAGAGAGAAGGGATACACACAGAAGAGAGGAGGATACAGGTAGGAGAGAGGAGGATACACACACGAGAGAGAAAGATACAGACAGGCCAGAGGAGAATACACAGAAAAGAGTGAAAAATACACACAAGAGAGAGGGGGATACACACAAAGAAGAGGGAGATACTAACAAAGGGAGGAAAATAAACACAGGAGAAAGGAGGATACACACAGGAGAGAGGAGGATACACACAGGAGAAAGGAGGATATACAAAGCAGAGGGGAAACACACAGGAGAGGGGATACACACAGGCGTGAAAGATAAACTCAGAAGAGGGGGTATACACATAGGAGAGAGGAAGATACACACAGTAGAGGGCAGTACACACAGGAAAGAGAAGATTATGCACAGGAGACAGGAGGATACACACAGGAGAGAGGGTGAATACACACAAAAGATGGAAATACACAGGAGAGTGAAGCATACACACACAGGAGGGTAATACACACAGGAGAGAGGGAGATACACACAGAGAAAAAAGGATAAATAAAAAAAAGGAAGATACACACCAAAAAGAGAAGGATATAGATAAAAGAGAGGAGGACACACCCAGGATATTGGAGGATACACAGGAGAGAAGAGGATAAACACAGGAGAGGGGAGGAAACACGCAGAAGAGAGGAGGATACACACAAGAGAGAGGGAAAATATACACAGGAAAGAGGAGGATACACACAGGAGTGGCGTGATACACACTGGAGAAAGGAGGGTACACACAGTGAAAAGTAGAATACACACAGGAGAGAGGAGGATATACAAAGAAGAGGGGGATACACACTGGAGAGAGGGGGATACACCAAGGAGAGACGAGGATACACAAAGGAGAGAGGAGGATACACACAGGAGGGGAATACACACAGAAAAGGGGACCATAAACACAGG
The DNA here is from genome assembly GCA_021498475.1 of Saguinus midas. Lineage (NCBI taxonomy): Eukaryota > Metazoa > Chordata > Mammalia > Primates > Cebidae > Saguinus > Saguinus midas. The sequence continues at coordinate 36,873,513 of CM038413.1, read as the reverse complement.
AGAGGGGGATACACACAAGAGAAAGAAAAATACACGCAAAAGAAAGGAGGATACACACAGGACAGGGAGATACACACAGGAGAGTTGGGCATACACACAGGAGAGAGGAAAATACACACAGCAGAGAGGAGGATACACACAGGAGAGAGGGGATACACACAAGAGAGAGGAAGATACAAACTGGAGAGAGAGAAGATACACACAGGAGAGAGGGCGGATACACACAGCAGAGAGGGGTGATACACACAGGAGAGAGGAGGGTACACACAGGAGAAAGGAGGATACACACTGGTTAGAGAAAGATGCACACAGGAGTGGGGGATACACACAGAAGAAAAAAGAATACACACAGGAAAGAAGAAAATACACACAAAAGAGAGGAGAATAGACACAAATGAAAAAAGGATACACACGGTACACAGAAGCATACACACAGGAGACAGAAGAATACACACAGGAGAGGGGTGATACACACAGAAGAGATGAGGGTTCACATAGGAGAAAAGAGGATACATACAGATGAGAGACGGATACACACAGGAGAGAAGGGGATACACACAGCAGAGAGGAGGATACACACAGGAGAGAGAATATACACACAGGAGTGAGGAAGATCCACACAGGAGAGAGGAATACACACAGGAGAGGGGATACACAGGAGAGAGGGACATACACACAGCAGAGAGGAGGATTTATGCAGGAGAGAAGAAAATACACGCAGAAGAGAGGGGGATACACACAAGAGAGAGGGGGATACACACAGGAGAGAGGGGGTACACATAGGAGAGAAGAGGATACACAAAGGAAAATGGAATATACACAGGAGAGTAGGAAATAAACAGAGGAGAGAGGAGGATACACAAAGGAGAGAGGAAGATAAACACAGGAGAGGGGATACAGACAGGAGAGAGGGACATACACACAGGAGAGGGGGATACACACAGGAGAGAGAAGCGTAGACACAGAAGAAAGGAGAATACACACAGCAGAGAGGAGGATACACACAGGAGAGAGGAGATACACAGAAGAGAGAGGATACACACAGGAGAGAGAAGAAATACACACAGAAAAGAGGGTGTTACACACAGGTGAAAA